>PVHY01021841.1:0-23296 GCA_004024945.1 Uropsilus gracilis
ACAATGGACAGAAGGGAAAGGGGGGGAGAGGGGGGGCTAATCCCTGGGATTGCAAAGATGTGAAATTTACATATAAATTAAAAAAGAAAAGAAAAGACAGTAGACAGTTGGATTTATGCATCTGGAACCCAGATAAGAGATCTGGACTGAAGGCACTGAATCACTGGTCTCCAATATGGGCTGATAACAGAAGCCATCTATGGAATCACTGGATGAATCAAGGGAAAGAGGACAGAAAGAAGGAACTCAAGATACGGCTAGAACAGGAGTGAATACAATAACTTAGGGAAGGGAGAAGCCAAAGAACCCACAGTGAAGAGGAACTCACACAGGAAACTGAAATAGAGTTCCAGGAAAGTTAATGGTAAAGACTAAAGGATATGATATTATGGAAGTCAAAGGACGAAAAGGCATCTCAAGTGGGGACAGTCAACAACCTCAGAAGCAACAGGGAGATGTAAGAAATCTTGATAAGACAGATGAGAGGAATGACAGGTACAACGGAGGAAGGGAGGAAGAGAACACAGTGAGAAAATAAGCTACTTTTTAAAGATTAAAACCAAGGAGAAAGTAAAATAACATGGTGAGGCACAGGTAGCATTGAGGAAAGTTTTGTTATAATTTTTTTGAAAATAGGAACAAATTGAATTTGTGTAAATGATGATGGGTAGGAACCTGTGGGGAAAAAAGCTGAAGAAACTGCCAAGAGTAAATAACTGGTGGGAATGAAGTTCCTGGGGAGGTGAGATGGGATAGAATTCAGAACATGCAGGAAGACCTTGGACAAAAATAATAATAGTGATAGAGAATGTTTCTCATCAGTCACTATGCTAATCTTTTAAACCCATGTCACATTTAATACCCACAGCAACCCAATAAAATAGATGTCATTACCCAATTTTAAAGTGGGGGCCAAGTTTTGAGGCCACAAAATTGCCTCAATGCTCAGTGTCACAGAGTGAGTAAGAAGTGGAGCTAGGACTTCTTTCATCTTTATAGGAAAGGAAGGGGAGAAGATGGACTCAGATGCATACAAGTCTATTCACAAGAAATGATGAGCATTATCATGTGATGCCTCCTCTTTTTCTAGGAAGTAGGAGGTTGGGTGAGAGGTATCAGTGGAGGAAGTAAAAGGGAGAGAAGTTTCGCCTGCTGCACCAAATGGTAATAGGTGAACAACTGACAGGACACATTTCCCGCAGCTCCTGGCAGCCATGGGGCAGAGACAAAGAGGAGACAGCGACACTGGAAACTGGTTCTCATTTGTCTTTCTATGTTTCTACCTTTCAGACCTGAGGGGAGGCCTATTTGGAGGTGCAGCATTTGGAGTGCCAATTTAGTTCCAGAAACGAAGACTCTCTGGTGACCTGCCCATGCTAATACATGTTAGAACAATAACCCTGTTAGGTGCTAGAAAATTGTGCTGCAACACCCATGTCATTATCATCTTTATAATTTCTTATTGACTTTTGGAGTGACTTTGTAATTTGTATTGAGTTTCAGTTTTTGATGCACCAAATCTCATAGCAGTTTTTGGTTTTGGAAAGTTTCTTTCATTTCATCATCTGCAAATATTTATTGAGGGTCAAGCAGTGGCAGTCAATACATTCAATGTCCCTGCCCTCCAACGCAGGAAGCACACTTACTTTAACTAGACTAACATGAATGTGATGATATCATAGATAAGGATTAATTTGTTCCCTGCTATATTTCTAGTACCCAAACCAGTGCCTTGTCATATAACAGATGCTCAATAAATACTTATAGGATACAGCAGCACATTGTGGTGAAGCTAAAGGAGTGAAGGTTCCAGTCCCTCGTTTTGAAAGAATTTAAACCCTTCACTTGCACTGGTCCCTTTCAAGGTTCTGGGAAAGCACCTACTATGCACTCATCTGGTTATGACTTTATAAACTTTCAAGAACAGAATGTTAGTTAAGACCCCCGTTTCTACACCAATCTTACCACCTACATCTTCTCTTCAGGTCAAGTGACATTGGAGTAATCATGGCTGTTAAGGATCCATCGAAGAGGAAGTTGCACTGGGCATACATTTAGTGAAGCTTGTGAGGCCGTGTTGATGTGGTATGCTGTCATTTCAGTGTACAGTTAAGTCATTGTGAGTTATTCCTTTAAAAATGACTTCCAAAAAAATAAATAAAATGACTTCTAGGAATACTCCTACCACCCACTGAAGACTCACCTAGCATATCACACCTGGCAGAGCAAATGTGGTATCACAGACATGAGTTTGTCCTAGGCTCCTGGGACTGGAAGTTTGTGGTTGGTGAAGTAACATCTTTGTTAGTACCTCTGAGTGATTCTCTGAGATTGTCTAAGATTCATGAAAACATGAATTTGCTCTCCACTGGATAAATGGGTAAACTGTCCTCTCAGAGCTGAGAAATAATCAGTTTCTACTTTATTTTTCTTTAGTCTTTACAGACAAGAGTCTGGTCCATCATTTACTTTTAATCATGGGAAATACAGAAAATCTTACCAGTAAATGGTCCATTTGTCATAAGGATGCCCTTGAAAAACAAATGATCTCTCTAAAGGACAGGTAGTTTCCAGTCACATCTTCAGAACTGATATATTCATCAAATTCTAGCTCCTTTTTTACAAAATTTAAGTAAATATTGTCATCACCAGGTTCTTTGTATTAAATGTTTTAGAAACACATTAATTTATAAGCTCAACAGTCATTATCCAAGATAATGGCTATATTAGTAGATTTCTGTGGTGTTTATTCATCTCATTCATTCATTCATCATTTCATTTATTCATGTATTCATTCAACAATTGTATTGACCCCTAACTATGCAGCTGATATTAGGGGTAAAACATTAAACAAGAAAAAGTACCCTTCTTCAAAGAGCATGTAGTCTGTTAGGGGAGTGAGATATTTGCACAGGACAATCCATGGTTTGCACGAGGATGGTGGTGAGCACAGCATTTACAAAGTACTTGGGTGGATCACCTACCTCAGGTTAGGCAAGTCAGGGAACACTCCTTGGAAATGCTGAGTCAGATGCTTTGCTGTGATGCGGTAGCACTGGGTGAACTGGATCAAAGCTTCCTAAATCTAGTAAATCATCACAATCACCTGGGGGAACTTCATACTCCCACACCCACCCCAGACTTACTATTGCAATTTCAATTTGTTGAATGTCAGGAATCTGTCTTTAAAAACAAATCACTCCAGTGACATTGTTGAACAACTACATTTGGTAAAGTGAACTTTGTGATTCTGTGGGGAACAGAGGAAACTGTGGGAACCAGGAAGGTCCTGAGGTAAAAGCTGTGTGAGAAGGAAGGTCAACTGTATGGTGGATGGAAACTGGATGGAAACCAGACTTTCAGTGATGAGCATATGTGGTAGAGCTAAATGTTGATTTATAAGGTATGCATCTGAATCCTATATAATTTATGAACGAATCTTACTTAAATAAAAGTATTTAAATAAGATAAGAAAATAGCATATCAATTTGGGAGGCAGAGGCTAGGAATCACTTGAGCCTGCAGATTCAAGACTACCCCAGGCAACATAGCAAGACCTAGCTCAAAAAAATAACCAGCTTGGTGTTGCGTGCCTGTAATCCCAGCTACCTGGGAGACTGAGGCTAGGGATCACTTGAGTCCGTGGGTTTCGGACTACCCTGGGCAACATAGTGAGACCTAGTCTCTAAAAAAAAAAAAAACATAAGTGATCTGAATGAGTTGGTAGCCCAGATACACATGCCACCCATCACTGCTATACAACCACCTTCCCTCATGAGAATCTCTGGATAACTGTTGTGACCAGTTAACAGAAAAGCGGGAAAATCTTAAGTGTGGTTCACAGACAGGTTGACTTGTCATATGGATGCAAGCAGGTAATGGACAGAAACTGGCTACACTGAAAATGGGTAGTAATAGTTGTGCTAGAGGAGTGACCTGGAGTAATGGCAAACAGAAAGCCTCTGAATAACCAGATATTTACTTGGCGAATCTGTTGTCCACCTTATGTGTAAAAAGAAGTGACTTGAGCTTAGAATCAACAAGGACTCGTGGTAGTGGTGAATGGTTTGGTTAGTGACCTTGAAAAAGAAAGAATTGAAAATTGGGACAAACAATCAGTGAAAGAGGCACTTGATTGGATATTTGGGATTGGAGAAGCTTTATGAAGATGAGTGGTTAGCAAACTAAAGTCTATGAGATAATACCCACCCCAGAAGCGGGACCAAACCATCACTTGGGGGAAAGTGGCCCAGCCACCTGAAATCAACCCACCCATCATTGGGGATCTCAGGACTGACACAATGGGTACTTGTGCAGAGTAGGCATGTGGCAGGGATGGAGGACACACATGGGGTCAAGAGCATGGCCTCCTGCTCACCAAGGCTGATCCACTGCTGCCAAATGTTCAACCAGTTTGTGAGAGACCAACTCTTACCCCTGGATGAGCCTAACCTACCACCTATAAGGAACAACATTTAAAATTTTTAAATAGAAAAACTAGCAGAAAATATATATCTGTTAGTTCTGTGCAGCAAGGGCAATTTCGTAGTTTTAAAGCAAGAGAAGCAACCAGTGAGGAAAAGAACATATTTGAATATTTTAAAATTTAAAACTTCTATGCAAATGAGGAGACAGCAGACTGGGGAAGTTTGCATTAAAATTGCGACATATAAAATATTAATATGTATTATGACCTTAATTAATATATAGCTTACCTAGTGCATAAGAAAGGGACTAGAATCCTAACAGAGATGTAGAGATACTAGTTACCATTTATTGAACAGTTTCCTATGCCCACATCCAAAAAATCAGATTATATTGATTGTTTGTGTACAATATGTGCCAACTTTTCTCACATGACAGCACAGACAAAGGTACTAAGGGATCTTCTGAAACACTGTTGTGGGTGGTGGCACAGTATTTCCTTGATAAGGAAGTATAGCCATGTTTTACTTGACTAAGTTTTTCCCCCTTCTTTCTCCTTTCTCCAATAAATTTTGCAAGAACTAGGCAGATCTTTCAGGAATGGATTTGTCTTTTCTCTACACAGGCCTTAAGCAGCACCACCATCCAAGTACTGAGAGAGTATTCAATCCTCCAGCATAGATTCCCACATGATACTGCATTAAGCCAAGTGACCCACTTCATAGCAAAAATGACCCAAGTGTAGGCCAATGCCATGGATATGTGTACCATGCTACTGAGTGCAGAACAGTCTGCAGAAGTGTTGACTTGGAGGCAACTATTTTTTTAAAAACTATGAACCAAGAGGTGGAAGCAAGAATGATTCCTCTGCTGACATCAGTCACCATGATCCACTTGGGGAATTTGTGCTTCTGATCTTTGCAACTCTATTCTGCAGGGTTAGGGGTCCTGGTTGCAGATGGAGAGATGTTTCCATTGTGGGTCACAGAAAAAGTCTCACTGGATTGTAAGCTGTGGCTGCCACTTGGACCCTTTAGGTTCTTTGTGTCAAATTATCATCAGACTAGAAGAAGAGCTAGACCTTTGACAAGGATAAAAGTTCCTGTAAGAATTGGTAGAACTGAGAAGAGAAGGTAGGACTGTTATTACATTTGGGGGCAAGAAAGAACATGTTTGGCAGCAGATGTTTCTGTGATAACTGATCAATCAGTACAACCATTATGACTGAGAAGGGAAAAAGACTCTTTGGGAATGGGGATTTATCCATGAGGTTGCCTCCTAGACCATGTGGTGTTTGTGGGCTTGGGGATTTTAGAATGGGCATAAAGGGCAAGGAAGAAAATGTGTATCAATTATAACCCTAAAACCATCTTCCTTTTAGCAGTCAGGGGCTGTAGTTCATTCCCTTAACCTTCCTCTATACATTTCTTCTAGGAAAAAAGACTCCTAGAGTTATGAAGGACCTGTTCCCCAAATTTCTCTGAAAGTGTAGACTTTTAATCTGGAGAAGTAAACCATATTCCACGAAAGCACATCAGCATCACCACCAGCAGCCCTGCCATCAGGAACAATACCAGCCACTGCTGCCACCAATACCTACACTTGGGCCAACAAGCTAGCAACCAAAATGAAGTCTTGACTACTGGCCTGAAGCATTTTAAGAAACCATAAGGGAAGAGTCTCACTCAGCATAGCTGATTCTTGTGGGTGATCTTCCACACTGAAGAGGAAATGAGGAAACTACTTGAGAAATATGGGAAGACAAGTGAATTCTTTATTCATAAGGATGAGCGTTTGGTTTTATCCATTTGGAAACATGAACTCTTGCAGAGATTGTCAGAATAGAACTGAGCAACATACTCTGCTGTGGAAAACAGATGCATGCACACTTTGCTCACCACATTCCTCATGGTAAGAAATCTTCCTCAGTGTGTAGCCAGTGAGTTGCTGGAGGAAGCCTTTTCTGACCAGGTGGAGAGGGTTGTAGTCATAGTGGATGATGGAGAAAGGCCATCAGGAAAAGATATTGCTGAATTACCAGGAAAACCAGCTGCTTGGAAAGCTCTAGATATATGCAGTGATGGCTCCTTCTTGCTAACCACATTTCAAAGGTCTAAGACCATGGAGCCCATGAACCAGTTAGATGATGAAAGGGACTTCCAGAGAAGCTGGTTATAAAGAACCAGCAACTTCACAAGAAATGTGAGCAGTCACCCAGATTTACAAAGCCTGATTCCTTTGAATATTAATATGCCATGTGCTGAAAGACATTCACTGAGTTAAAGAAACAGCTTCAGGACTAAGTAGAGCACAACATCAAGGAAACTCATGAGAAGATAGAGACGGAGGCTACTTGCCACGAGCACCAGGTCATGCTAATGTGGCAGGATTTAATGAGCCATCAAGAGGAAGAACTATGCCACTTGGAAAAGCTGCATAGTCAAGAAGAGTAAAAACAAAAGTAGGGATTTGCCTGCAGTAAGATGATGGAGGTCTCAATGTCAGCAGAGCTAATGTGTTATAGGGAAAGAAGGGCAGCTACTATCACTGCCATTTCTACTGATCATCATGGGAGTTTTGACCTGCTCCGTTTCACCTCTCCTTAGGCAACCTGGTGGTCCCCCGCTCCGGGGAGGTCACCATATTGATCCTGAACTTAGTGCGGACACCCGATCAGCATAGCTGCACTGCAGCCCAGAACTCCTGGACTCAAGCGATCCTCCTGCCTCAGCCTCCCGAGTATCTGGGACTTGACAGGCATGTGCCACCACACCCGGCTATCACCCGGCCATTTCTTTTTTCTTTTCTTTTTTTTTTTTTTGAGACTAGGTCTTGCTATTTCTGCCCGTGGAACCATAGGCACTCGTTGCCCGGGGAACCACAGACTCAAGCCATCCCCAGCCTCAGCTTCCCAGGTAGCTGGGATGACAGGCGCGCACCACCATGCCCAGCTAGTTTTTTGGAACTAGGTCTCGCTACGGGCCCCAGGCGGGACTCGAACCGCGATCCCTAGCCCCGGCCGCTTCATAGGCTGAAGCTTATAAGCACGAGCCACCGTGCCCGGCCTCACTGCCATTTCTATTTCCAAGCTTCCAGTCAGGTCCTTAGGCACTTTCATATGGAGATGGGCATTAAACCAATCTCCAGAAACACAATTCATAACAACTGACAAAAAATTGGCAATCACTATTTCAACTGACATTCCAAAAGAAGATATCAAAACTAGACAAGTCAGGATCTTTGTTCCTGCTCATAATAATTTGTAGACTGGACTAAATAGCACAAAGAGGTGGCAGGTAAAGGTTGATAGCAGGAAAGGAGGGGAAAATCATTTCATAGGTTGAGTATCCATGGCTAAGCCCTTATCCAACATGGTTTCAACATTCAATGCTAAAGATGACACCATTGCCTTTACAGGAAAAAATGGATAGAATTAATGATGTTGAAGAGAGGAAGGTCTTGAAATCCAAGCCCATGTCTTACGATGTAAACTTTTCTTGGAATGAAAGAATAAGAGTATCCACAAAATAGGTTGGCACTAACTATATCTCTGTGCTTGACTATAAATGAAGTCAGCTGTGTCTTATTATAAGCCCATGTATAATGCACCTTTTAATCTCCTAATAAATTTGACCTTTAGACTATTTGCACGCATGTGCACACACACACACAAACACACACACGGAAACAATGGGAGTTCAAGCAAGAGGAGGATCACAGGTGTCATTAGGAAGAGATGCAGCATCAACAGTAAGAAGAAATGATGCAGCAGGAAGGCACCAAGGAAAACTTCTCTGAAGCTAGACAGGTACAGATGGGCCAGAAAGCTATGGAAGGGTTATCATTTGGGTATAAACAACAGAGGTGCCCTGCCCCCTGCTCCTGTACCAGCTGGAATCCCAGTTCCATAGGACCTGTCACTATGATGCCACTGAAACCTTGACCCCAATAACTCAACACTTCAGTCAAGCTGCCACAATGGAACGAACTGGGCAATTGATGGAACCTCCTGTATTCACCCTGAAGCTTCTGGAGCTGAATTTGCACCAAACAAACATCATTGATATTAAAATTGTAATGTCTAGTTCTCAAAAGTCCCTTAAAAGAAGAACCCTTTTTGGACCAGTCAGAATTCTACCCTTGATGATAATTAAGGTTTTCTCTCAGTAATTAGGTTGACTTTATTACTCTTGGGAATACACTAAGGTACAGGGAAAGGGAGGGATACTAAGTAACAAATAGGTTCTGTGTGGTATATTATTTAATCAGTTCTGTGTGGTACATTCCTGATGTCTCATGTGACTGCTGTAAGCCTAGAGGGGGAATGATAAGTAGATCCTGTTAAAGCCCCCTTGGTCACAATAGTTTCATGCTTTCCCCATCCTGTTCTATTTGTTTTCTCATTTGTATACCCTTCATTCCCAAAGACACTGCAATATATACCACTAAAAAAACAAAAAACAAACAAACAAATAAAACTCTCCCCCTCCTCACAGTAACCTTAGCCCCATTGCCCCATTCACTCTCAGGTAGGAATTCAACAAATGTCCACAAAGCTCACTAATACACATCTAGTTCTCTTATAGTTTACACATTATCCTTTTGTGACCTAATGATGACATTTTCTCTTAGAGATTATCAGTGCAGCACATATTTTAAAAAAACCTATGTTAACCTGCCCCCATCTTATCTTGGGTAAGGAGCACAGGATAAGCCTTTTGTGCCTACAGTGTTGCTATTCACAGCTTTTCTTGATAGGCCTGGTACAATCTTGGAAGTGGTCCTGATTCAGACCGGAGTGTTTTACTCTGCCTGTCTTAGATAGCTATGCTGTACATTTTTACTAATGCAGGGACATGTTTCATATGTCCCTGGCTCTTGAAGTTCTTCTGAAATGGAGTAGTAATGCAGCACCAACTTTTTTTTTTTTTGGTGACTAGGTCTCACTATTTTGCCTGGAAAGGTTCACGTTGCCCAGGGTACCACGGACTCAAGCGATCCCCAGCCTCAGCTCCACAAGTAGCTGGGATTACAGGCATGCATCACCACACCCAGCTATTTTTTGAGACTAGATGTCGCTATGTTGCCCCAGGCAGGTCTCAAACCTGAGGACTCAAGCAATTCCTAGTCTCAGCCTCACTTCGTAGGCTGCAATTAAAAGCATGCATCACCGTGCCCGGCCAGCAGCACCAACTTATTAAAAGACACTTTAAATGAAAAATAAAATCTGACAGCTGTTTTGAGAAATGAGTGGTAGGGTGCAAGGATAGTCATAAGGACACTGGTTGAGAGTCTGATGCAGTAATCCAGGTAAAACAAAACAGTGGTTCAAATTAGGGTCACAATGGTAAAAGTGATAAAAATGGATCGATTCTGGATATACTCTGAGTCAGAGTCAACAGATTTCTTCAAAAGTTGGGTATAGGGTATGATGGAAAGAAAGGAACTAGGAATCACGGTAAGGTTTTTATTCTGAATAAACTGAAGAAAGGAATTGAGAAGGAGATCCTCTGGTTCAGTAAAGAAGGAGTGACATAAGTGTATACATTTCTTCTTATGTTCATTTGAGATGTCACAAGTTTGGTTGGAAATACCACAGTGGATTTCAAGGGTTAGGTCTGAAATGGAGATAAAAATTACAATCATTTGCATGCAGATATTGTACAAAGTCTTGAAACTGGATTGGACCATCAGGGGGAGGAGGGAAGGTAGACAGAGAAGAAACACACAGGTCTGGTTCTGGGTACTCCAATCTTCAAGAGACATGGAGAAGGGAATATTTGGGATAGGTGTCCAATGGAAAATAGAAAGAAAACCAAGAATGTGCAGGATCCTGGAAATATAAAGAAAAAAAGTGAGTCAAAGGGCACAGGTCAATTATGATAAAAGCTAAGAATTGTTCACTAAAGTTAGTCCATGTTGACAATCTTGTCAACATGTTTCAATGATATGGTGAGGACAAGAACCTGGTTGGAGCAGATCTCAATGAGTATAGATAGACTACTCTATTGAGGAGTTTTGTTGCTAAGAGAAGCAGAGAAATGGTGGATAGTGACTGGGGAAGTAAAAGAAGTTCCTATCATAATGTCTGTTTTACTAATGAGGAAACTGAGGCTTAAAGAAGTTGAGGAATTTACTCAGGTTCAGCCAAGTAGCAAGCTGTGATTTCAGCCAGATCTACCTGAGCGTAAAAGCTGAGCTCTGTACTTTTCCTTAACCCCCCTGCTGATAGAAACTTACTTTTTCTTAAACTTTCTAGTCCAATTCTGATGGTTATTCTAACAGATGAACAAGTGATCATATCTCTCATTATATCCTTAAGATGAATTTCTAGGTGGAAATCCTGGGTCAAAAGATACACATGTGTTCATCTTTGATTCCACATTGTCAGAGTCCCTTGGGAAGGTTTGCCCTCCTCCAGCTTCAGGGGAGGTCCACTTCCCAGCACTGTTGTCAGCACTGGATCTTATCTCTTTTCCTACCTCAATTACATAGGTATGAATGAATAACATTTTCTTTTGCAGACATACAATCACCACTTAAATCTCATCAGGTCATGCAGGCCTGTATCCTAGCAACCTCTTTGACTTCTGCTGATGTTTTTCATGCTCCGATCTGACCACTCTCACCTGACGACTTGTTATGATCATCAGTTCTTGCTGCAACTTAGCAGTTTAGAAGGCAAAGTGCACAGAGCTAAATAGGATTAAAAAGCACTAATCATTGTAAGTTAAGAAATTAAAACTTGTTGTTTTTTTATATCTGAAAGATTGTGGAAGAATTAGTATTTTACAGAAAGATGGGGCAAAGGGACTAACAAAGGCTTGCATGTGACCCTTTATGTGACTGACAGTATCCGGCTCCAGAGAAAATCTCTCCAGAGAAACACAGAAAGGTAGGGGGCAAGTCCCTTTGTCATATATTTCTGTACCATAGCTTTCAATTTAACCATTTTTCTCCCTATGCTTTTTTCCTAACAGCTTTCCTGTTCTTCCTTTGCTCTTCAAACTGATAAAATAAGTACTGATAAACTGACCCTAGCATATCTGAAAGAAGTATAGATGTTTAATTACACCACTAATATATAGTTGTAGAAAAATTAGAAAATAAAAGCAAGCAGATAAAAAAACTAATAGAAATCCTCCCACTGTGCTCTCAGGTAATTATTATTTATATTTTGTTGATTTTAGCTTTCAGATCTTTCTAAGAAGTGTTTTACATAATATAGTTATATAACTTATTTTCAATAAGTCAATTTTGAATATCTTTTTAGCTTTCTAATTGCTGATAAATGCTAATACATATTGTCATTTTTTTTGTTGTTTTGTTTTTTTTTTTGAGACTAGGTCTTGCTATTTTTTTTTTGCCTGTGGAACCACAGGCTCTCTTTGCCCGGGGTACCACAGACTCAAGCAATCCCCAGCCTCAGCTTCCCAGGTAGCTGGGATTACAGGCACGCGCCACCACGCCCAGCTATTTTTTGGGACTAGGTCTCGCTGTATTGCCCTGAGCGGGACTTGAACCGCGATCCCTAGCCCCGGCTGCTTCATAGGCTGAAGCTTACAAGCACCAGCCACCGTGCCCGGCATATTGTCATTTTTAATGAATTAATTTTCATAAAATTTCATTACACAGACAATAAATTTAAATTTACTTAATCCTTTATTTTTGGCTTTTAGATTTCTTAGTGTTTTCGTGAAAAGCATTGCATATGTATTTGTGTTTCACTATTCCTCTAGGATAAATTCAAAACGTAGGGTTAATGGATCAAAGAGCATGTTCATTTTCAGGAGATATATTTCTTATCATCCAAACAATTCTCAAGCAAGCTATCTTATCTCCACAACAAAGTTCTAGTTCATAAGTGAACACTGGTTTTCACTCAACAATGTTTGTGCTGAAATAAGCAATAAGGAAGTCCCAAGTTCTCTTTGGAATAATAGCTGCCCCGGCAAGGATATTACTTGAGAAAGACAAAGTGAAAGCAAGAGATAAATGGAGGGCAGGTAGCTTAACACCTAGAAAGTGACAAAGCAATTCTCTATGAAAGGGGGACCTGAGTTTCCAGAAACTTCCACCTAATTTGACTTCAGGCTAATGGTGGCAGTCCCAAGGCACTTAATTGTGGTGTCTAGATCAGTGTCCTGTTGACACAAAAGAAAGGATGATACCAGAAGAAGAGCCAGATCAGAGATATATCTGTGGCTGGCATAGTGAAGCACTTGTGTCCTAAGACCAAAACCATAAACAAAGACTCCTCTGCAGCAACAACAACCACTTTCATTTCAAACTCTGGTCTCTTAACCCCAAACCAAGCTCATTAGTAATTCCCATAGGCTCTTGTTCCTATAACCTTTGTCTTAAATTAACTGTATCACCATTACCTAGCAGCTTATGCAAGAAACTTTCTTCGTCATCAATGATTTCTCCTTCTCCTTTACTTCTAAGAGCTAAGCAGTCAATTATTTATATAATCCAATATATAATGGATATAAATAATATCCATTCTATGTTTAGTGTCTCTTCTGTCCTTTCCACCATACAGCTCTGGGTGAAGCCTCCACTGCCTTTTACCTGCAAGAAGGTGACTATCTCATGATCATGTCATTCCAGGAAAGTTCAAAAAATCTTCTATGGTTTCATGTGGCCTTCAGAGCAATTTTCTACTCTTAAGTGAGGTATCTAGCCCCCACCTTGCATTTCAACTCCATCCCTGCCATTTCCCTTCTTGACTTCCACTTGCTTGCACCTCCCCAGCAATTGTCTCCACAGGCTTTCATGCCAGTATTTTTTTTTTTTTTTTGAGACTAGGTCTTGCTTTGTTGCCCAGGGCTGTCTCAAACCTGTGGACTCAAATGATTACTCGCCTCAGCCTCCCAGTAACTTGGATTATAGGTACATGCCACCATGCCCGGCTATCATGAAAGTGCTTTTTCCTGCTGTCCTCATTCTGTTTCTGTCTGCTGAAGTCCTTCTCATCCTTAAAGTCCTACAGCAAATATTAATTCTTATAGCTTTCTCCAGGCTGAATTATGTGCCCTATCTTTTGTGTTCCCATAGCATTTGTGTTTATCATGGTATCAGTTGGTGCTAATGGACCTAATTCCATCCCTGAGGATGGAATGTATTTTGTTCATCTTTGGATTCCTAAGGCTTCCACCAATGACAAGCATGTAGTGAGTGCTTAGTAAATAGTAACTGGAAGCAAGATTGAATGGAGGCAGAAATAGATTTAGGTCACCTGACTCATAGCTCATGTTTTCTATACTATCTCAAAACCAATGCTTGCCTATCCAGAGCAGACTTCCCATTAGATGGAATGGGATAACCGCCCAACTCTCCACCAGCCAGTTCTGTTACCTGTTGCAATCCAAGTGGACATTCACTCTTTGGGGTATGATATTATCTATAGTTAAATTACAAATAGTCTTGGGAGGGACTAAAGTATTTTCTAGTTACAATTTGGATGAGGGCAGAAATCTGGAATTTGTGACAAATTTGCCTCCTAGGTGAAGCTTCAAGGCCCCCATCCCATTTCAACCAAAGGACCTCTACTTTTTGTTTGTTGGTTTCATATGGTCAGATTGGTACAGATTTTATTTGAGAGTTCTATTTCTTTGTAAATGTTTACATAGTCTCAGCCTGTATTCTCTTTAACTGTCAGGTAGTGGCTACACAGAACTTTGGAAAAGGAATGTCAGAGAGGATAGAGATTAAACCTGGGGCCTGAGGAGAGGGCATCTGTTAATTTAACTAGTTAAATTACAAATAGTCCTGGGAGGGACTAAAGTATTTTTACCATGTTTACCCTACTAAAATTCTCAGACTGGGAGGGAACTCAGAAGTTATTTGTTCCTTTTCAAAACAACAAATAGCCCTCAGAGACACCTGCAAAAGGAGTTGGCACTGGATAGCGTTAATAGGGAAGTTGAGGCCGGCCATGGTGGCGCATGCCTGTAGGTGGCAGCCTAGGAAGCCACAGCCAGGGCCAGGGATCATGGTTCAAGTTCCACCAGGGGGCACGTAGCGAGACCTAGTCCCAAAAAAATAGCTGGGTGCGCACCTGTAATCCTAGCTACCTGTGAAGCTAAGGCTGGGGATTGCTTGAGTCTGTGGTACCCTGGGCAACGTGAGCCTGCGGTTCCACGGGCAAAAATTGCGAGACCTAGTCTCTAAAAAAAAAGAAAAGAAAAGAAAAGAAAAAGGTGGGGGGTGGAGGTGTTGGCAGCCGGAACCGGCCCGCAGCCACCCCGCTTTGGAGGGCGGTAACAAGTAACAGCCTGGCCTTCGCGGGCTCAGCGAGCTGGGGAGAGGGGGGGAACGGGGCCTATTGTACCAATAGAATTGGTGAGGAACCAGAGCAAAATACTGTGCAGAAATATGAGTGGACCACAAGAGAAGGAACTGTGAGAAAGTCAAGGTATAATGGACTGGAGAAATGATCATGGACATCATCTATCACAGAATCACACCTAAGGCCACACAGTGATTGTACGTGTCAAAAGCTAAGGACTGATACACAACTCAAGAAAGCAAGATGCCCCTCCCCATTCCATGAGAGAGGAAGGTCACAGAGATGGGGCTGCAGGCCCACACAAAGCTACAATGTGAAGGAGAGGAAATGATCTGCAAAGTTTTTTCAGCAGATGTCCTCCACAATGAGTATCTTCTACAATGAATGGAATTGATTGAAGACCGTCAACAAGAGAAAACACCAATAGATTCCAAAGGAGAATGAACTGCTACCCAGTACAGAGATAAGAGTGAACATCTATTAACAAGGTTTGCTATATTCTAGGATCACAGTCCCTCACCAAAGAAAAGAACATTGGCACAGAAAACGAAGAGACCAAAGGACTTAACATAGACCAAAAAACAACAAGGAGAGGGGCCGGAGTGAACAGAGGGGGTCGTCAACAGTGGGTGGGGGAGAGGCTTTCCAATAATCATTTGCCTATACTGTAAATGAGTAAAATTAAAAAAAAAAAAAGGATGTTGAAGGAGACACTCCTGAACAGGAGCAGGAGTGGGGGATGAGGTGAGGGCCAGGGAAGGAGCATAAAGGGAGATACAAGGCAAGAAGAGGGCACCACGGCCAGCAGCAGCATGCCCCAGGGAAAGACTTGTGTAGTGGAGGGGACCAGAAGCAAGGGGAAATCTCCCCTACTCTCCAGTTCAGCCAGATGTCTGCTCTGGGTTGAAGATGATCCTTGTTTCTGATTTCCAATTTCTGATGTACCTCTGGTAAATCTCCCTTTTGCTAGAGCGCCAGAAAGTTCTCAGGTAATTTTCTAATTTTAATTCACCTTAATCTTAAAAATAAATACATGCCTCATGGCATTTTTAAGAGGGGTGGGTGTTTGATGAAATAAAATGAGTGACAATAGGGTGTCACAACTCCAGGAAGGTTTCATATCACTGGTTTAGAGTTTCTCGGTGAGTAGGAGTTTGATGAACTAAAAGTTGAAATGGCGTCCAAATCACTCTGCCCTACTATGCTGATTTGCAGACACATTATCTTCCTACACTGCTGAAAAGCTTCATCCCTGGAGTGAATGAACCCTGCAAAGCTCACTTGGCACTTAGACTGCATCTGAAAAAAGCAGTGAAAGTTGAGGTTAACTGTCAGTTGACAGATAGGGAGACAGAGGGGTGGGGGTGAGGTGGGGTGCAGTGGGGGGATAGCCAAGTCTTTGGACAAGCTAGTAGATTGCAGCTGTCCTGGGAACTCTTGGCACAAGAGCGGTGGGAGCCCCGGCCTCACATTTCACTCTGAAAAAGGCCACCACTGAAATGAAAGGTGCTCCCCCTTGAAGCTCTGCTCAGAGGTCCCCACTACCCAGAAGAGAGGAAAGCCAAATCAGCCTCACTAGTCTCTGCTGAATCTTGGGCATGACCCAGAAGCAGCATTCAGTGAATCGCCGAGGGACTAGGGGAGACTAGATACCTCTTCCTGTGTTTGAAGACAATTCCTGACTTCATTTCACACTTTAAAGTTCTGGATTACAAAGAATTTTTTATGTGAGATTCTTACTGTAGATGATATTTCAATTCGTGATTTTCCTCTTTCTCAAAGGAGAGAGTTTGGGCAGCCTGTGAGGTCAGGATTCATCTTCTTCAGAAGCTATTGGGAGGTGCTCTTGGCGAGAAGTCCCTTCACAGATGCCCTCTCCTCAGGTCCCAGGTTTAATCTCTATCCTCTCTGACATTCCTTTTCCAAAGTTCTGTGTAGCCACTACCTGAAAGTTAAAGAGAATACTGAGACTATGTCTGAGGCTGAGACTATGTAAACATTTACAAAGAAATAGAACTCTCAAATAAAATCTGTACCAACCTGACCATATGAAACCAACAAAAAGTAGAGGTCCTTTGTCCTTTGGTTGAAATGGAATGGGGGCCTTGAAGCTTCACCTAGGAGGCAAATTTGTCACAAATTCCAGATTTCTGCGCTCATCAAAATTGTAATTTCTCAATCTCTGAGGGAGATTTTGTCATCTGGCATTTCAAAGGCTGCTTGAAAATGTTACAAAAGCTTTGGCACAGTCCCAAGGGGAGGGGCGGGCACCTGCGTCTGGATGGGGATCCAGCAGGGACGATGGTGGGAAGGAAATGCCACTGCCAGCTTTGCTCAGTGGCTGAGCCTTCCATCCTGTTCGCTGTCTACATCCCATAAAGCACCTGGTTGAGAAAAGGCCATAGGAAGGAGCAGAAGGCCAGAGAACAGAGAGAGTATGACACATGCTTACTTAGGTCAGATGGCACGTCAGCTTTGCTTTCCTAGCTGACTCAGGACGCCTTCCACCAAGCTGCTTGCTTGCTGAGGCCTGTCTTGAAAACCAACAGTAGATTTGTGACTAGTCAGCTTCTCCCCCAGTAGATCAAGAACGGGAACAGAAGCACACATGCCACCCTCACGCACCTCCCAACAGCTCCAGCTAAGGTAGTCTCCTTGTCTAAAGGCCCCTGTTGACCAGTTGAGCAGATCCACAAGCAGTTCCATGCTGGGTCAACTAGCAATCAGCCCTGGCCTCCTAATTGCATCCTCTCCCCCCTCCCCCTGCCCCAAACCCCTGCCCAAGCTATCAGGCCCAGGAGGCTCACCACATCTCTGTGTAGATCTTATCCTCTGAAAACTGAGAGGGCACATGCCAAGAGTGCTGCTCCTTCTGGTAGTGGGGACAGATAGCAATGCCTCTGTGGCCCAAGGTGTGAGTTTCCCCAGGTGAGGCCTCTTCTGTGAGGTGCACTGATCCTCAGAGTCTGATGAAGTCAACTCGACACTGCTCAACACCATCCTGGGATTAGAAGCCTGTGTTCAAGTCCCAGCTTCTGCAGAACATTGCAAAGAAGAAATATGTGAATGCCCCTAGAGCCTAAAAACAGTTTGCTGCACACAGTAGGTACAGTGTAGGTGTAAGCCACCTTATCTGAATCCTGAGATTTGCTTCTGTTTTCTGCCTCTGCAGCTGTTTTCTGGTTTCATAGGAACCTTATTCCAGTCCATTTTTTTTTCAGGTGTTGAAAACAGGGGTTGCCTCTGGCTATCTTCCCCTGCCCCCTACCCTTAGTCTCCAAGGCTCTATTAGTGTGTATTTGTCCTGGAAGACATCCCTGCTCAGGATCTGCTGGTGGTGACATGCACTTATGATTTGACTGGAAAATTTTTACTTTTCACCTCTCACCTTACACTGCAAGAAAAAAACAGCAGTCATGTGCTCTAGATTTACATATTTATATTTTCTCCAGTGATGATGGTGATGAGCAGCTGATTTGAGCAAGAAGAAAGGGCTGTTGGAGCTTGTGCTCAGTTCAGTGATGTGCTCGAGCTGTGGGAGTCATGAACTTTTAACTTTCACGGCTGGTCTATGTGCTCTTCTGTCAGTTACTACTATGTCTTTTTTTCCCCCAAGTGCCTTCTGCATGAACATGGTCAAGGCCACAGGTGGTACTTCTATGTCTTTATAAAATGAGATAGGCTACCTCTGAGATTGTTTTAAGAAAAGATGCTAATGAAAACACTCGCCAAGTGCCTCTCTAAATAGAAAGTCGAGTAGGCCCAAAGATTTTATGTAATGAAATCCAGTCTTTCTTCCTCCCTTTGCAACCTGAACCACAGAATCAATAATGTTTTTCCAATTACAGTGTCCCCAGGACAAGATGTGAGTTGCTCCCTGAGCTGGGCCTGCCCTGGGATGGGGAGCAGTGCTGCCTGCTGGAGCCAGGTGTCTCTCCTGGGGCCTGCTTTGCTCCAGTCAGGGCCCAGCCCTTCCTGGGATTCCAGCCAAGATGCCAGGGTTGCAAATTTCTCTAATTTCAGAGGCAGCTTTGTTCAGAGGTTGAATCTTCACAATGGCTTTTGCCATCTATCTCCATTCTGTTTCCTCAGATGTAAACTTAACTATCTTTTAGTGGGTACCAATTGTACTCCAGGCTCTGAGCTAAATGCACTCACTAACACTATCTTGTTTAATCCTCTGAGTTCTGTGAAATAGGTGTCATTACCATTCCCATTTTACCCGTGGAAATGGACACTCAGGGGAGTTCAGCAAGCAAGCAAGGCAACACGGAAAACAAGAGGTAGGGCTGGGATTCCAACCCAGAGCTCATTATTACTCTCTCATGGTTCCTTCATCATAGTTGCCCTACATTCAGACATCTCCAGTATAAGAGAAAATCAAACTGCAGTTTGAGAAAGTGCTAACTACACAGGCAGAGTGTGGGGCACAAGTCACAAGGAAGATGCTGTAGGTGTGGCTACAGATTCCTGCCCTGGAGGAGAAAGGCAAGGGGAAAGGGGCCCCTCTTCTTTCTTGTAGTACCAGAGGCCAGTGCACAGGCCTTGGTGTAGCCAGAGCATCTCTTGCAAGCCTCAGTTCTGAAATGCTAAGCACCCGGGCACTCAGTTCTACTGCAGGGCCTCCAACAGTTCAACAGTATGATTTGTACCTTTCAACAAAATCATCCCAGCTTGGGAGAGATGTCCATTTGCTGAGGAGTCTTTCTGCAGATCCTTTATGTAAAGTTTTCTGGTAGGCCCATCTTGTAATGAATGTAAGCAACAGATGCAGCAAGCAGCTGAACATGGGAGATGACCCTTGCCAGGCTTTTCATAGTTTTTGATAGAGGTAAATTGTTATCACTCCTCTCACAAAAGGGCACTGAGATACAGAGCAAAATGGAGGCAGCAGTCTACTGATTTTTTATTTACAAAAAAGGAGGATCTTACTGAGAGTTTTGCTTAGGGTCAAGGGAGCGACTGTTCTCTTCTTCCTTCTTAATTATGTAACTCCAAGTTTTTCAGGGGGACAGTTAAAGAGCCCTAAAGCCTACATTTCCAAGCTTTCCCTGGACAATGAGATATGAGGATATACGTGGAGCTTTCAAGAAATCTACTTAGACTCACACAGATTGTTGCCCTTGTGTTGTCCATTTGCCCTTCTCCCTTTATCCTGCTGCTGAAATGAAGATGTGATGACCAATATGCCACAGCCCTCTTGGGTCATGAGGGCTTGCAGATGAAAATCAGTGAATCAGGGCTAAGTATGGTGACTGTTAATGCTAAGTATGGTGACTGTTAAATGTAGCAGAAGTCAACTCAATAGTTTAAGACCAAATTATAAAGCACTGGACAGGTAGAGGTTTCTGGTAGGAGAGTGGGAGAGCTACTGTGTATTGGGAATATACCAAAATGAGGGACTAGAAGGCATGAGGGATGTCTTTTCATGTCTCACCTCTGTGTCAAGACGCACTTCGGTTTTCTTACTTTATGATGGATTTTCTATGCTTTCTAGTCCACATGGTAAAAAATGAACTGAAGTCATAAAAATAAACAAAAGACCACGTCTTAGGTCCTGGTTTTTAATATGTTCAGGACATCAGCCCAGGTTAAATCTTACTGTCTCACTTCTCAGTCTTATGGTAAAATCACTACTCAGTCTAGGCTGGTTTAGAAGTCCATCCTGGGATGAAAACCGTGGTGAGGAAGGAGGACAGTGGACAGGCGGAGCTGCAGGACCCATACCTGCAGCCTGGGGATGGATGTGGGCAGCGTTGGTGAGGCAGGGTGGGCAGACAACTCAGCATGTACCTGATCCAGTCCACAAAGAGCAGGCTAGTCCCAGGCCATTTACCACTCACTGCTCTCCAGCCCATGGACGGATTGACCAGTCTCAGTCAGAAACTGATCTTATAGATAGGTTTGTGCACTGGCCAGAATGTAGGCTCTGTAAGGCAAGGGCAAAAATTTTCTCTCTTTGCTCTTTGTTCTGTTCACTCTCGTTACCCCAACACCTTCTCAACATGGCAGGCCCTCAAATACTTGGTACAACCAAGAATGAAATGAACATCTCTATTCTATGCTCTTGGAATAGAAGAAGGAACAGGTTTGTGTGGGGTGATGAGAGCACAGGAGAAAGATAAGAGGAGAATCTTAGACACTACCCATGGGACGTGCTTGTAAGCACTGACCTATCCAGCTCTGGGTCTGACATAATTACAGACATGAAGAGGCAAGTCCTGATCTTGGAGCTGTGGACATGTCCATTCATTCAACAAGGTTTTATGGAGCTTTCCCAGGTGCCACGCCCTCCTGTGTTCTCAGCATTGACAGGCCTTAGTCCTCAGATTCCTGGTTACCTTTTAACTTCTCTGCATCTTCATTTGTTTGTTGGTAAGTAGACCACAAGGGTATTGAGAAGACTGAGTGATCATATGTCATATATTTCCTTGTGTGTAGTAACTGTTCAATAAATATCTATTGACTCAGAAAACATGGTAGTGGGGCTTTATATAGCTCTGTGGGGAGCATGGAGGGTAGACCACAAACATGTAACTTACTAGAGATCTTAGATTATTACAGGAGATGGAATTGACCCTTATAATTCCACCTCTTACTCCAGAATAGCCCTGCCATCACCTGTCTTCTTTTGTTGAAAGTTTTCTTCTTTTTCTATGAAGGCAAAGCTTTAGCTCATAGGCAGGAGACATGAACACAGCATGGGTGGTTGGGAGATGGCTGAGTTTGCACTGCACTATGTATTTGTACCCACATCATGGTCAGAGGTTGAAGCTAATGATGGCCATGGGTGAGCCCTCAGCCTTCTTCACTATCCTCCTCCCCACCTGACCTCTAGTCCCAGGCTTCTCAAGCACAGTTAACCTCTTTGAACTGCCTTCTCCCTACCCAGCCACAGCAGCCACCCCAATCTCTCAGTTCCTTTTAAATTGTTAATCCCTACTTCCCTGCTTCTACAGCCTTGCCTCCTCTTGTGCTATTAATGTGCTGCCTCCAAGTTTCCCAGGGCTCACCCCCTTCCCATCCAACATTGACCTGAGAGAAAATGTCTCCCAGGCTCATTTCCCCAGAAACTCTTTCCACTCAGCCTCCCCTGGCTTGACCTCTTAGGGCAGACCCTTTGTGTCTGAAGAACATCCCTATCCTCCGGATGTCCCCAATTTCCACCTTCTGCAGTTAGGGGCACAGTGACAATCTAACCAAATGGTGAAAGCAGGAGAAATTTTTAAAAGAACAGATAATTTCAAAAGGACATTAAGCTCTATTCAGGGACACAATCTCTAATCAGCAGAGTGAAAGGCGAGCAGTGGCCCCACAGGGACTGGCTGAAAGGCAACCTGGTGGTGAGAGTGTTCCAGAGCCTGCTTCTCACACAGGGCCTCCTCCACTCCCCTGGCAACAACCCCCTCCCTGGCAACTAGCCCCACCCTGGGGGATCAGGTCTGGACCCCACCCCAGGCTATAGGGCCTTGGGCCTCCCTACCAGTAGGGCTTCCTCTCTGATACAGCTTCCAAAGACTCCTTCGCAGGGGTAATAGCAGAACCGTGCTTGGCTGACAGAATTCTCTGGCACAGAAAACACTGTCTGAGTCAGCCCTGAGAAATAATTAACCCTCCCCATGTTTCCTGGAGCACTGAAGAGGGCTGAATGCTGAAGATTTAGCTTCTGAAGGGGAGTGGAGACTACCTGGATACCCCTGCTCTGAAGAGGTAGTTTTCCCAGCTAGCTCACCCCTGCTCTCTGTGCCTTAAGTTTGTTCTGGAAGTCAGAGAGAAGACCCTATGTCCCTAGAGACTTCCAGGAGGCCTATTTCCATTCAGGATCTTTTCATAATATGTGAGTCAGGCAGTAAACAATGAAGAACCATTGTGTTATGTGCCTCTAAAAGTACAGTACTAGGGCGCAGAGGAGGTACAAGTACAAAGTGAGACCCAGTCCAGGCCCCAGGAAATTCACCATCTGGGCAGTGAAGCAATATATGAAAACACATTATATTAAATCACTTCAGTTGGTCATACATTCAAACATCCACTGTGAACCGACAAAGGATATTTCCTTGAGCCTAAACAGATTATCTTACACTTTTAGTCCAGGAGCACAAAGACTTCTTGCCTATGATTTATAGTGGTTTTCCTTTTAAAAAACCTTCAGAATTCCCTGCCAATGTCTCAACAAACCTCAGTCAGAGTCTCCTCTTTGATTTTCCTTCATTCCCAGGCCGAAATTTCTCATTTTCATTTTACAACCAGGAACATCAAGGGCTGGGCATGGTGGCTCGTGCCTGTAAGCTTCAGCCTACGAAGCGGCCGGAGCTAGGGGTTGTGGTTTGAGTCCCGCCAAGGGCCCATAGTGAGACCTAGTTCCAAAAAAATATCTGGGGCATTGGTGGTTCAGGGATAGAATTCTCACCTCCCAAAAAAATAGCTGGGCATGGTGGAGCGCGCTTGTCATCCCAGCTACCTGGGAAGCTGAGGCTGGGGATTGCTTGAGTCTGTGGTACCCTGGGCAACGAGAGCCTGTGGTTCCATGGGCAAAAATAGCCAGACCCAGTTTCAAAAAAAAAAAAAAAAAAAAAA
>PVHY01021842.1:0-23308 GCA_004024945.1 Uropsilus gracilis
GAAGAAGAAGAAGAAGAAGAAGAAGAAGAAGAAGAAGAAGAAGAAGAAGAAGAAGAAGAAGAAGAAGAAGAAGAAGAAGAAGAAGAAGAAGAAGAAGAAGAAGAAGAAGAAGAAGAAGAAGAAGAAGAAGAAGAAGAAGAAGAAGAAGAAGAAGAAGAAGAAGAAGAAGAAGCAGCAGCAGCAGCAGCAGCAGCAGCAGAAGAGGAAGAGGAAGAGGAAGAGGAAGAGGAAGAGGAGAAAACAAGCTCAAACATCCACATCCTGGTGGCGGACCAAGCTGCTGTAGCTAGAGTGGGGTGGGGGGGTTTCTGGGGGTCCCCCCATGCATGGGGGCTTCTGTAGGATGCAGCTTATTCCGTGTGCCCGGCACAGAGAAGGTTTTTGGTGGGATTCTTTTTTCTCCCTCAAAGAACAGCACAGAAAAGATCACTGAACTTCCTCTGTGCCAGTCCTTGGTGCATCCAGAAAGGGGTGGAACAGTTGTCATCCCTCCTTAAGGGACGATGACTCCTACGCTAGGCCTCTGTGGTGACTTTTGTCGGTGACACATGCTGCTGGCTTGTGTGGCTGTGGCCGCTGTCTCGCCCCACGGATAACACATTCTCTAGGCGTATGTGCATTCGTCATAATGACCGGTGATGGATTGTGTTTGTCTGTCTTCAGAGGTGGCAGCTTCCATGTTTACCTATAGATGCAATGAAGGCATGTTTTGAAGACATTTCTATTTGGTAGCATGTAATTCAGCAAACATTGACTCATCTTTTCATTCCATTGGCTTGGTGAGGACAAGAAGAGCTCAGGATCGAAATGAGGGAAGATGTTTCTCTTGGCAGCCTAAGGAAATAGAGATGTTTCCCAGACCACGTTCCTACACAAGAACCAAGCGTATATACAGAGCTTTTTATATAAGAGTCTATAATGTATTCAGATCTCAGAATAGGTTTCTCACCTGACCTGCTATTGTTCTCAGTGATAGCATTTTTTATTTTATTTATGTTATTTATTTTATTTTACATCGTTCTCTACCCCAGGGTTCTCTCAACACCTTATCACCCGTGAACCATCTTCTTAGTCTTTTGTTCCTTCCGAACTCCGATTTCTGCTCCCCCTCCTGTGCTGTGCTTCAATTTTTCTAAAATTTAGTTTTAAATTTTTCTTGTCGTTTGATTCCCCCCCCGATATCCCTCATATAAGTGAGACCATCCAATATTTCCTTTTTCATTCTGGCTTATTTCTGTCAACATGATTCCTTCTAGCTTCATCTATGCTGCCATGAATAACATAAGTTTGACTTTTTTGATTGATGCTTAATATTCCATTGTGTGCATAGACCGCAGCTTTCTGATCATTCATCTGTTTGGGGGCATTTGGGCTATTTTTCCATATCCTGGCTATTGTAAGTAGAGCTGCAACAAACATCCGGGTACAGGTGTCTTTTTGCATTAGAGTTTTGGTGTCCTTTGGATAGATTTCCAGAAGTGGGATCGCTGGATCGAATGGCAGTTCCATGGTCAAGGTTCTCCACACAGTTTAAAGGTTTAAAGGTTCTCCACACAGTTTTCCAGAATGGCTGGACCAGCTATTTTCCATTTTCCTAAACGGGCACAGCGCTGGACTGGCTTCTAGGAGAGGCTCTGAGGATACTGTGATGGTTCTTCCCTCCTCAGACTCCCCATCTGACGAGAAACAGCTCACACAGGATGGAACAGACCGTGGTCCAGGCAGAACTGACTGCGCAGGAGGGAGGAGCTTCCAGTTGGAGACTCAGCAGAGCCAGAGACTTGACATCTACAGGGTGTAGATTCTTAGTTGCTTCCCAGAGCGCTGGCGGTCGGGAGCCCAGGAGCCCTCAGCTCTGTGTTGCAGCCACCCCAGGGGGTCAACTCAAGTTCAGCCGGTTGTTTCTGACTTAATGCATCTCACTCTTGGTTCGCCCACCCGTCTGAAGTGCCCTGCACAAAGGACCTGCGTGACACGCTGGCGTTAGTCTCGTGGGGGCAGCCGGGAGTTGGGTACAGGAACTCACTCCTCTCGCTGGTGGGTTTAGATCTTGCTGAGAATCTATCTTGCTTTGCACGTTTTGCAGGAAGTCTGCAAAGGCTCGATGATTTGTTCACTTGTGACAGTGCGGCTCTCTGGGTAGCTGACTCAGGGGTCATCAATGTCTTTGCTGTCACCAATCATGGTTTCACTTCCCTTCCCATCAGCCAGTCCTGTGCTGGCAGGTGGTGTTTTTGAGAGCTGGAGCTTTTCTTTCACACTGCAGCCGGTTCCCTGGAAGAGGGAGCTGGGTGATGGGCTCTGGCTTGGGGACGTGCACAAAGTTGGAGCTCAGGAAAGGCTTGCTGAGGAGAAGGAGGAGGAGGATGCTTATTGAGGTTCAAGTCAGGGAAGCAGATGCTGAGACCCAGGTGGGTGGGTGACTGGGAATTGGTGCCAATGACAGAAGAGGGGTGCAGCAGGGTGGGAAAGGGGGAGCCCTCTGCCAAACCACAGAGCAAGGGGTGCGCAGAGGACAGCTTTACATGGAGGGCTCCCTTCCCTGGAGGGATGGAGAGAGCCGGACTGGGCTACCTGGGCTGAGGGTGCCCGAGGTGGGGGGGTTGGGTCCCTGGCTGGACTGGACCCATCAGCCAGCACACTCCCATGTGCGGGTCATGGGGCTTCGTGGCCTCTGTGATGGCTTTTTGCAAACTGGGCTTTTGGCTTGTTTCGAAACAGTAAAATCTGGACTAGCAAAGTGGACCAAGTGCTGTAGATTATTTGTGTCCAGAGGGACATTTGAGTCGGTGCCCTTCAGCCCAACTGTCCTTCAGGGAACTCATGTCCTATAACCCACCAGAAGGAATCATGCTTACAGTGGTCTTCTTCTTCTTTGAAAGATTATTTTTGGTCAGGGACTTTGTCTCTCCCTAAGAATCTAAATGAAAAGGACAGAAATAAAATAAATACATAGAAATAACAAAGAGTGCCAGGCACGGTGGCATGTACCTGTAAACGACAGCTTATGGAGTCGCGGTGGGATCTGGGGATCATGGTTCGCATCCCACCCGGGACAACACAGTGAGATCTAGTCCCAAAAGATAGCTGGCTTTGGTGGTGCGCCTGTAATCCCAGTTACCTGGAGGCTGAGGCTCAGGATCACTTGAGTCCGGGGTATCACGGGCAACGTGAGCCTGCGGTTCACTGGGCAAAAATAGTGAGACCTGGTCTCAAACAAAAACCATCAAACAACAACAACAACAACAACAAAAACCAACAAAAAGAAAAAAAGAAATAATAAAGAGAAAAATAAATAAATGAATGAATAAATAAATAATAAATTAAAAAGCAGTAATAAAATGGATCGTAGCCTTTGTGAACCTCCTTGTGTTCATCATTAAACTCAAGACAAAAGCGTTGACTTAGAGGACTAAATGCAACGATGCGTGCAGGGAGAAAAGCAGTGTCAGACCAGGCGCCTTTCATGTGTGTTCCTTGAAGGGGAATGTCAAGGAGAAAGCAGCCGTGCTCAGGATCAGTATCCCTGACCCGGGGGGAGCACAGGGGTGAGTTGGGCACCTTTGGGGGTGGGGGTGGGTCCCCATCAAGGAAACATCATAGTGAGACCTTATGTTTTCCTGGGGCTCCCCACACCCTCACTGCTCTGTGCGGTCACTCTTGCCCCCCAAACCTCTGGGTCAAATTGGCTGCATCCTTGGCATCGTGTTAGTGTCCTTCACGTGGGACATGATCCCTCAGGTCAGGAACGCTGGCCTTTCCGCTGGCTTAGATGCACCTAACGCGGGGTTTTGCTCTTGGCGGGTCTGTCTACAGCTCGGACGTGGACACCTTAGTGGAAGAGATTCAAGTGGCCGAGCCGCTCATCACGGCTTCACGGACAGACCAAGTGAAGCTCCTGATCCAGAGGCTGCAGTACAAGCTCGGCCAGCACAGCAACCATAGGTTCTACCTTTTCAAGGTAACCTGTGCTGAACAGTTGGGGGCGGGGGTGAGGGGTGCAGGGGATTCTGAGGAATGCAGTGTTCTCTCTTATACTGAAGTGAGAAAGAGAAAAAAGGTTTTCTCTTTCCCTCAGTGTCTCACAGATACTTGCTGAGAGTCAGTAAATGCTGAGTGAATGGATGGCCGCCAACATCCATTTCTTACAGCTTAGGTAAAAACTTGTAGTACGTTGGGCTCTTTACTATGATTAGTCTACAGAATGGTCACTGCAGTGGTTTTCAATGAACAATTAATGTTTTTTTCCAGTTCACTTTCACTTGCATAAAAAGAATTTACACTTTCACTTGTATTTAAGGATATTACTTATTGATATATATGCAATGCAGATCTGCTGATTTTTTTTCTAAAGGTTATTATGATTAAGAGTTTAATGCAGCTAGTCAATTATTGCATTGACAACTTTATCATTTTACAACATTGAATGGTTTTTCTAGTCTTAATGAATTTATGTTTGTGACCTAAGTATAATTATAGCAAAATATACTTATCGTTATATACTCAGAAAATTCTGACACAAAATAGCCAGGTAGTTGTTTTCATTCAATTTTCTGGAAGAGGATGTAGTTATTGTACTATTTTTTTTTTATCCAGCAGGTGGCACTCTTAAGCTTCAAATGTGATCTCTAGCGAGAGACCTTGTCATTTATCCCCTAAAGGGGTTTTTTGGGACAGTGAAAAAGATGTAATCAATACAGTTTGGCAGTAAACATACCCAATACTGCCCTAGCCCTATGGCTCTCTCTCCCCTAGAAACAGATTGTCCAGTCTATATATGTGCAAGAGAATGTAAGGATCGAAAAGTAAGATGTAGCCACAGGCTCTTAAGGAACTTTTGATTGAAAAAGCAATAATAAACCATAAAATTCTATCTTTGAAAAATGGCTAGTATCTTTCCTATCAGCACCGTGCCTATAAATTGCAAATCTTACGCACCATCTAACTACTATCAATGCCTGCTACTTGCTGTTTTATGTAATATCTATACTGTAATGCAAAGGAAAAATAATGAGGAATACATAATCCATTACACTTATATGATTACTGTAACCACCAGATGAAGATCCTGGATCTTAATGACATTAAGATCGTGGGTCTCAATGACAGAAAGAGCAATGTATTTTTTCCTCACTTCTTCCAGTATTGGCTATTGTTCATTTTTATGTCTAATTAGGACAAGTTTGAATGTCTTCATCGGAGTGAAATGAATGAGTGACGCTGTCATTGTTTTCTCTCCTTGAAGGTTCTCAGAGCACACATACTGCCATTGACTAATGTCGCACTTAATAAATCGGGCTCCTGGTAAGCTTGTCTATTTAAAACCATGTTGTATTAGTTTTTTTAAGAGCAGTTTTAAGTTCACAGAACAATTAGACTAAGTGGGGGAGAAATGCCCCGTATTCCACTGGCATCACATGTGCACAAAACCCCCACCAGCAACATCCCCACAAAGTCATCCCTTTGGTGCAGCTGAGGAAGCTTCCGGGACACATCACCATCACTCACAGCTCGAAGCAGATGACTCCAGAGTGTGCAGTGACGGCTTGGGAGATAAACACATGGTGACCTATGACTGAGTTCACTCAGCCGGCCCCTGCTCAAGTCACCGGATTTCGTGTGTAAGGAGTGCAGACGGCACTGTGAGTGTGCTCCCAGTGCGAGCACATTCAGCACATTGTCGCTGCCACCCATGGCTGTCCTGCTTGAATCGCTAGACCAGGCAGTCTGAGTGACTGGGCTCTGCCCCTCTCACTGGCAACCCCCCACCCATCCCTCACCAGATTCTGGCAGAGCCCCCCCCACCCCACCCCGTCCTCATTCCTTCTAACCTCTGCATTTCATTGTCCTACATGTCTGACTGATCTCACGTAGCACGATGGTGTCCCTGTTCATGCCCCTTGTCGCAAGTGACCGGATTTCTTTGACAGAGCAAGTCATCCTGCTCCTCATGCACATGCACGCACACACCTTTCCTTGGCCCAGACCACACCCCCCACACCTCCTTAGGAACAGTGGTTTGAGGACCCCTGCGGTGGTCGCAGGAAGCAGATAGCTCCAAGGCCTGGTTTCAGCGCCCTTGGCAGGGTTGAAGGAATTACATCCTGGTTCTCTCTTTAAGTTGGGAGGAATGTCTGTGTTTTCTGTATTAAGGGTATTAAGGTCCCACTGTAAGTTCCCATCAGCAGGGTGCCGAGATGAAGGCCTGTGGCACTGTTTCTAAGCATTTTTGTCAAAAGTAGAAGTTGAGCAGATAATAGGTGGTTCCTTTTCTTACTTCAGCACCCTCCTGAAAGCCGGGGTCCCGAGGTGAGGCTGGCAGAGTTCGTGGGGGGGGAGTGTGAGTCATGGAGAGGAGTCCAGAGGAAGCAAGGATTTTAGTGTGTGACCAACCTTAATATTGCTGTTTATGGGATAGAGTGGAGCTTCAGAAAGTGCCTTCTCAGCGTTATTTATTGTTATTGTTATTATTTGCTGTTATTGTCACATTTTTATTGTTCATTATTATTTTTGCTGGTAAAAGTAATAATAACTAATACATAAATATGTTTATATTATTTTATTATTAATTATAATGCCTTTTCCCTTTTAGCATTATTTATGAATATTTATCATTATATACATTATATATTATTATATATAAATAGCAATAGTATTATGTATCACATAATATAAAATAATCAATATATCACATATGTTATACGATATACTACATAATCATATATCACGTTACATAATACATAATACATATATTGTGTAACAATTATATGCTAATACATATTATGTAACATAATATATATAATATATACATAATATAATATATACATATATAATATGTAATTATATATTATGTTACACAATACATATTATGTATGTAATATTATGTATATATGTATATTATGTATGTATGTGTAAACACAATACATAATAATACATATTATGTGACATAATATATAATTACATATTATATACGTATCGTACATATTTTATATATGTATTATATATATTATGTTACATAATATAATATATTATGACATATATTTCATATGTATCATCCATGTTTTATGTGTATCATCCATATCATCCATATTTTATATATCTCATGCACATATAATATATACATATTACATACTATATAATATGGCATAAATGCACATTATATGTCACTATATAAAATGATGTTATAAAGTAATATTAATATTATATTATCCTATGTAAATAATGGCCGTTATTTTGTTCAGACTGCACTCTGACTGCCCTTCTCGGGTCGGCAGTACACCTTGCCGGTGTTCAGGGCAGGGGGTCTTCACACGATTGCCCACCGAGCTGTGGGCTCGCGTGCAATGGGCGGAGCTTTGGTCCTGCAGTCCTCACCCCGGGCGGGGTCTGTTTCTCTGCCCACCACCGCAGCTTCATCACCGGGAGCTACGACCGGACGTGCAAGCTCTGGGACACGGCCTCCGGGGAGGAGCTGCACAGCCTGGAGGGCCACAGGAACGTGGTCTACGCCATCGCCTTCAACAACCCCTACGGGTGAGAGGACACCACTGGCCACCGTCCTCCCTTGGCCCCGGGGCTCCTCCAGCCGTGCTCCTGCGTCTGTATGGGGAAGAGAAGGGAACATAACTCAAATGTAATGAGTACCTGGTGGGGCGGGTTTTTTTTTTAACCCTTTAAATACCCGCTTCCCGCCTAAGGGGGCTCTGGGACAGACCCGCTTGTCCCCAACACAAAAAGGGCTGGAGCTGGGGTGAAGCCTCGCTGAGGCCTGGGGCGCCCCCTGGCGACCACTTCCACTGAGGGCTGCAGAGCGGGTTCACCCACCCTGTGGTTTGCTTTGCCCCCACTATGCACATGACTTGATGTTTAAGTCAGACCTGACCGATTTGCCACTTGTTGGCAAAGCGATGTCACCTCGGTGTGATGTTGCGAAGCACCGCTTTGCACTGACAGCTGCACACGCAGCACTCCTCCCTCCATGAAGCTCCCTTCTCCTCACACCTGCCTCTGCCCCATCTCGCCCCGGGCCCCCTCCTCTGGTAACTGCATACTTTCAAGAGTCTTAAGAATTATTTCTGGTGCTTGTTTTCTTTGGTTATTGGTCATCTGCAGACGAGCAAGGCCATTCCAAATTGCCTTTCACTTTCTGACTAATTTCGCAGCACGTGATCACCTCAAGGTTCATCCTCACTGTCTCAGAAGCACAATTGCGTTGTATTTATCTTTCTTTCATTCTCAAAATTTCTTAGAGCGTCGGTAAGCGGTTGTTGGGATGCTTCCCCCTCCCTCGACGCACCTTCCATTCACTCATACCCGGCTCTCCTCGTCGTTTGTCGATCTACGATGAGTCCATTCATCCGTCTCTTCCTTTCCTGTGACCGTGTCCTTTTGCTGGGTGAGGGATTGTGTTCTTGGGACACGGCAAGCCGTGCTGGCATGTTTTCAGGCTTAACCTTTAGTTGGGCAGCCAGTTCGTGCTTATTTGAGGTCTACCAGTGTCTCACAATTTCATTTTTCAGAGCTGAGTGGTATTCCACTAGGTATCCGTAGCACCACTGCTTTATCCCGCTGCGTGGCCATGGACATTTAGACATGATTTCAGGCCTTTCCAATTGTGGGTGATGTCTGTATAAGCACGGGGCTTAGAAGTCACCATATAGTACTACCAGGTAGGAAAAACGCAGATGGGAACTTGCTTAATAACAGTACAAAATGCAACCGACATTTAAAAAGCAACCTCTAGTTAATCAGTTCAGCAGCTTAACTCTTTATCTTTCTGCACAACATCCCCTGGGTACCCAAGGCTCCCCGAGTTGACAGCTAGGCTGCTTCCCACTATGCCAGGCTTTTCTCCCACCAGCTCAGTTCCGAGCTCATCAAGAGTTCATTGCATTTGTCCACAAATCCATGCAGGTCAGTCGTACCTTCCACTGTCACTCTGTGACTTAATGTCTATTTTAATTGCCCATTGCTTCACATAATGAAATGAGGGCAGAAATAAAACTATAGTGTTTCTGAAAGCCCAGAAAGGGACATCACTGGAAAAGTCCCCAGCTAAAGGAAGGTGTCTATGAGATCATTGTGGTAATTGGAGAACACCTTCTTAAAACTTAGACAAGTTCTGCATCCAGATCATTCTGCAAGGATGTTTAAGCTAAAACCTTAGCGTACCTAAACCCTTTTATAAGGGTTTCAGCAGAGTGAGTTTAAGAAAACCAAAGAATTGGTGGGAATGTGTTTGGTGATAGTGAGGGGAGAGAAGTGAACTTGAACCAGGTTAGAGTTTATGTATTTCATGTATTTGTTCAAAAGGGTTGGTAAATGTGGGAAGCCATAAATGAACAAAAAATCTGCCATGATTGAAAAAACACTCCTATTCATTTTTATCTATCTTCAGCACACTAAAAATAAATCCACAAATTTCTTTTCAATAAATAGCTACCCTCTGTCCTCCTATTATTAACCCACCTAAAAATCATTCCCCTAAAAAATAAAAATATTTACCCTCACAATGTTTCCTATAAAATAATAAGTCTCCCCTACCCCCACATACTACATACCACAAAGTCTCATCTTTTACTTTCCTTTTTACTCATTTACTACCCCAATTGTCATCATTCCTTCACCAACATGTTAAAAAACTTCTAAAATCGAATAAAATCAGCTCGTAACAAACTTATTAAGCCCCAATCTCTAACTAAATCGATCTTTGTCTCTAGCTACTTCAGTTTCTCTCTCATCCATTTCGTCCTTTTCTCAGCCACAACTTCTAGCAGGTAAATAAAATCATTCTAAAACACTGCCACTAGTAACATCTTTTTGAGGTGCTGTCATATGGACAGAACAGATGCGATAGAATAGCAATGGATGGGAAAAGCAGTGAGGCTTGTGGGGCAGGAAGGAAGGAGACTGGAGCCAGAGTTCCCACTGAGGAAGAAACCCCAGACTTTCAGTGTGCGGGCAGAGTGGAAAGGCACCCACCACTTTGACTCTGTTTCCTGTTCAAACTGTTCAAAATACAGTCTTTCAGCATCATTATTGCGATCACTGGAAAGGTATTTTGAATGCTAAGCTCCCACTTTCAATGCATAATTAATAAAAATTAAACATACACCCTGCTACCCCTCAAGAGCAGACCACTTTACTAGCCACGCCAGTCATCACTGTATTGCGTCTTGCTTGAAAAGCCAAGGGAGCTTTTAAAATAGGGCATGGTGCCCCCACACAGCCGGCCTCAGCTCAGAGTGTGGTAGACTGGGGTGAGCCTGGTTGCCAGATTCACACTCTCTTTTGAAATCCTAGTGATAAGATCGCCACCGGATCCTTTGATAAGACGTGCAAGCTGTGGAGTGTGGAGACTGGGAAATGTTACCACACCTTCCGGGGCCACACCGCCGAAATCGTGAGTGGAGTCATTGGATTATACTTTCACGCTGCTGCTTAAACAAACAAACAAAAAAAGTTTCTCTTTTTTAAATAGACTTTGTTTTTAGGGCAGTTTTAGGCTTTTAGCCAAATGAGGCAGAAGGTGCTGACCTGAACCTGAACCTGAACCTGAACCTGAACCTCAGGGGGTTCAGGTGGAGGGGGGGAGGGGGTATGGGGGAGGGAGGGGAAAGGAGGGGGGCTCCCCCTCACTGCTGCTGCTTCCCTTTAGGATTCTCTTTTGGGCAGGGAGGGGCTCTCACAGGCTTGGCCCAGGGAGCACAGCTGCTCGATGCCAACTGGACATGGGTTCAAGGTCCAGCTAAGCTCTGGCTGGTCTTGGGGGGAGGCCAGGAAGGGAAGAGTCTTCCCCCTGCAGTTTCCCCAGACCAGGGTTAGCTGGAATCAGAGGCCTTATGCAAGAAGGCCCTTCCCCACCAGGGAGGAAGCAAAGCTCAAAAGCCCTGTAGCTATGCTGGGGGCAGCTGGCTGCCTGATTTCCCCGACTGCCCACCACTGCCAACACCATTCGTGTTCCTCTTTCTGCTTCCCAGGCCGCTTTGTGGCTGAGTTGACTCTGGCGCTCTGTGGGATTCTTTTCTTAAAAAACAGACAGCAGAACTGAAGCATAAAGCAAGGGGGGGGGGCTAAAATTGGGGAATTGGGGAGGGAGGGATGGGCACAAGACTTCAAGATCCTTAATCTTGCTGCCTTGGCTCTGAAGTGCGGACCCCTTGAGGTTAGCTGAGGTCTGCATAGCAGCTTTGCAAATAGCTTTTCCAAACCATGGAAGCTAACTGGGCTGCCTGTCTTCCGGCCAGCGTGGAACTCAGTCCGGATGAATAGCTGGGTGCTGGGAATAGCGTTCTCTCATGGGAAGTCCTTGACCTTGAAGCCCTTGACCTTGACCGAGTCTGTGTTCTATCCTATGACAGTTAGTGGGCTACTTGGTTGCCCAGAAGATAAAGGAATCAAGGGTGGCTCAGACCGAGAAACAGGCTGCTTCTTTTAGGAGTAAAGTCAATTTGTCATCTTCAAATTCATAGCCTGTTCGCCCCACACGAGGTCAGGCTACGGTCGGGAGACTTTGCTGGCTGCTGGGGACACTGCAGAGGAGAGCGATGACCACACCCTGGAGGTTCCCTGGCTCCGCTTAGTCGTGCCGGGGAGGTGTTTCCCCACTTGCCCTTGGGGATACTGAGGCACGGAGAGCTTACGTAACTCACCCACATTCTTAAGAGGCCGTGATCCCCATTCCCGCTGTGCCGTGGGGTTCCACTCTCCTGTGGACGTGCAAAGCCTTTTCCAGTCGTTCCTAGGAGACAGCCCTGTCTTTCCTAGTCAGCAGCGTCCACAGAGGCTGTGCTGGAGCGCTGGCCCGCGTGTCTGGGTACCCAGAGCGCCAGGCCTAGCCCTTGCCCTGAGGGACCCAACGGACTAGCAGGGATGAGGAATCAGCCAGTCGGTTCATAGACAAGATGGGCTGCAGGAGCTGGCCTGGAGCCAGTGAGGACCCGGAAGGGAGATGGAGTCCCCCCGGCCAGGGGAGGGGCTCGATGGATGGGCTTCCCCTGAATCTGAGGCTGAGGTAAAGCAAGCAAGGCGAGCAAGGTCCCACCCAGTGGGCGAGCTTCCTCAGGGAAGTGGACGCAGGCCAGGCTACCTGCGGTTGCTGCATCTGCTCGGGTCCCTGCATCCTCCAGCTTCTCCGTGTGAAACGACCGATGTCCGCCTCCGCCTGACCGAGGTCTCTTCCTCTTCCCGTGATGCAGGTGTGTTTGTCCTTCAACCCCCAGAGCACGCTGGTGGCGACCGGCAGCATGGACACGAGGGCCAAGCTGTGGGACATCCAGAGCGGGGAGGAAGTGTGCACGCTGGCCGTACGTGCGGGGCCCCACGTCCTCCTCGGCTGCCCCTAGGGCCCCTATGACCTGTGCTTGTGCTGAGCTGGGTCCACTACAAAGCGAGCTCTGAGTGAGAAGACCGATGGGCCTCCCGGTCTTCTGACGGCCGTAAGGGTGGGGGGCACAGAGGGTGTGGGGGGTCCGAGGTGGGGGTTGCGCCACGGATGCGGACCTGGGGGCTTTCGAGGCTGACCGGTTTCAGGCTGGACACCCCAGCGGCGCCCCCCCAAACCTGTCATAAACCTGGCGAGAAGCCCGGTTGGTGGAGAGCGCCACCTTCTGGCAGAGGCGGAACTGGAGAAGCTTCCAGAAGGTTTCCTGAGGGGGATGGCTGGCCGCACGCTTGCCCTCTGCCCGCCTGTCTCAGATGCCTCCTTACTGCACAGCCCGAAAGGAGGAGGGCAGGGGTCTCGGGGCAGCGGCCTCGGGCCTCGGGCGGGTGTGGTGTCCACGGCGACACTCTCAGGCACCTTCCTTTGCGGGCCACCCGCCCCTCTCCCCAGGCTGCAAACCGGCCCCAAACGGCTGCCTGGGAAACCCCTCCCGCGGCCCCCTTCTTCCAAGTGGTTCTGAGGGAGGAGCCCGGCTCTGTGGGAGGAGCCTGGCTCTAGGGAGGAGCCTGGTTCTAGGGAGGAGCCCGGTTCTGAGGGAAGAGCCCGGTTCTGGGGGAGGAGCCCGGTTCTGGGGGAGGAGCCCGGTTTTGAGGGAGGAGCTTGATCTGAGGGAGGAGCCCGGTTCTGGGGGAGGAGCCTGATCTGAGGGAGGAGCCCGGTTCTGAGGGAAGAGCCCGGTTCTGAGGGAGGAGCCCGGTTCTAAGGGAGGAGCCCGGTTCTGGGGGAGGAGCCCAGTTCTGGGGGAGGAACCCGGTTCTGAGGGAGGAGTCTGATCTGAGGGAGGAGCCCGGCTCTGGGGGAGGAACCCGGGTTTGAGGGAGGAGCCCGGCTCTGAGGGAGGAGCCTGATCTGAGGGAGGAGCCCGGCTCTGCAGGGGGCGGGGGGAACCCGGCTCTGAGGGAGGCGCTCTGCTCAGCATATCTACCTGTTTCCAGAAGATACATTTGTTTTGTGCGATCAGCGTTTTAATGTCCAGCTCCTTTTAATCGTTCTCATTTGGAGCCAACTAGAAATTTCATTTGAACATGAGCTTCAATATTATTTAAGAAGCAGTGGTGTGAATCCTCTGGAATAGCTAGAAGAACCAAGCACCTGTTCCGAGCAGAGATGGTAACCCATGGAAATTCAGACCAGAGACCAGAGATGTGTCAGTCTACGTCACAGGGTCTGGTCGGACGGCTCTCTCCCTTCTACTGTTGCTCACCGATGTATTTCACCATGTTTTCCTCTTTGGGCTGTCACCTATCATTGGCCCATCAAGCATATGGTGCTTGTAGGTGTTTCTACACAATGCGAAAGCTGGTTTCTCAAAAACATGACCTCCTTTTTTCTTAAAGCAAACAAACAGCTTTACCGAGTTAAGTTTGACTTGCTTTAAGTGTATGAATCATGACTTAGTAAATGTAAAGACTTACGCAGTTGCCAAAATCCAACTTTGGAACATCTCCATCACCCACTAGCCAAGTGCTTATCCACTTGCTTTCTTTTCCCAGCCCCGCCCACCTCGAACCTCTTTTCTCCCTGGAGAGTTTTGCCTTGTCTAGCATTTCTTCTCAACGGTAACACTGCACTAGAAAGCGTCTTCTCCACAGTAGCCGTGACCGTGTCCCCTCCCTCTGTGCAGGGACATTCAGCTGAGATCATCTCCTTGTCCTTCGACACCTCGGGAAACAGGATCATGACCGGCTCTTTTGATCACACAGTGGCCATGTGGGACGCTGCCACGGGCAGGTAGCCTTCGTTTTTGACAATTGTTTTAACTTACATCAGGAGTTAAATACACAACTTTTGTTATTTATTTAATTTGTGCTTTTGACTCCCTAGAAAGAGGGAAATGGAGTGAAATACAAGTCAATTCACTCTTGAACCATATCTTTTTATCCAAAAGTAGGTGTTGTCTTGGGATTTTGAGCAGATAAGGCCAGGCAGCAGCATGAAAGGAGAATGTTAGCAACAGCCTGATGATATCTGTTATTTATGCCATCCACTATGTAATCAGATTCAATGGCTTGCCACTACAGTCGGCCTGGGTATCAAGGATGAATAAAATCATGGCTAATTTATCAAATAAAATTTAGTCCAAGAACTTCAGTTTCGTTCCTAAGTATTGTTTGGTTCCAGTTGCTAAGAAGTTAACTACATCTGCCTCTTTATGCTGTAAACTCCACCCCTGAATTTGCCCACATGTTGATAGATGACATCATCATCGGGGGCACCAGTCAAAATGGACACAGGGGAAAGGAAAAGGAAGGCCAGGTTTTTCTGCCCAGACAGACTCCACCCATCAGATGTAAGAACCCTTCAGGCCCATTAGAAGAGTTTTATTAGTTTTCCACCTATGCCTTTCTGAAGCATTGTCTTCAGCACCATCACTGTCTTTGCTGATGATGTCAGCATGATTTTGCTGAGATGAAATCAGAGGTCTGATCGACTCGTTGACCTACAACAAAGTCATGTTTGTCATCAAAGATGTTGTTTTATAAACACTGTGGTGTAGACTCTTAACTCTGATGGGTTTGGCCTATTTGTGCACTTGTCCTAACGTGAGACCCCCACCCTTGTGTCACGGGACCCCTTCCATCTCGCAGGAAGGTGTACACCTTGATTGGACATTGTGCGGAGATCAGTAGCGCTTTGTTTAACTGGGATTGCTCTCTGATGTTGACCAGCTCCATGGACAGAACATGCAAGGTGAGTGCTGGGGTTCCTTTCCTTAGGCTTCTTGAGTCTGTGCCTCTTACTGGGCCAGATGTGCACAGAAATAGGACCAGTTAGCAAAGGTGCCGTATGATTAAGATACTTAGAAAAGAGCAACCGGTAATTTCTTTGAGTTCCTGATTCCTGAAGTTTTAAAGAATTATGATATCTCAAAGCAATTTTAATGACTTCAAGTGTATTAAAGTATTTTTTTTTTTTTTGAGACCATGTCTCGCAATGTTGCCCTGGGTAGTCCCGATCCCATGGACTTAAGCGATCCCCAGCCTCAACCTTCCAGGTAGCTGGGATTACAGGCTCCTGCCACCGTGCCCGGCTGCTTTTTCAAGATCAGGTCTTGCTGTGTTGCCCAGGGTAGTCTTGAATCCACAAACTCAAGTGATCCTGGGCCTCTTGCCTCCCAGCTAAAGTATCTTATTTTTAAACGGCAAATTGTTTTTGCTTAATATTCCTCTATTTATTTATTAAACTTGAACTGGAGTGAATCTCAAGGCATCACAACAGAGTTCTTGCTGTAAAGAACAGAGGTCTTTAAGTCTCAGTTACAAGGAGATTAGGCTCTGGGATTATTAGTTGATTACCATCAAATGCATTAGTATCTTCATGTACTTGGATGTTTTAGATCAAGTTTCTTATCATTTGATCACCTTCATATAAAAACAGGACTTCACAGTTCCAATCAGGGAAGCATGTATTTCAAGATTTCTCCCCATATTAGCGCTGCTTAATTCTAAATGTTCTTGATCCTCCCAATGTCCAGAGTGTTCCTAATTGGGTAGTGAACTGGGGTCTATGGTCACAAGTGGAGGTAGAAATCACAGAGTCCATGCAAACTTTACATGGATTTTGGCAGTTATTTAAATGGCTACACACATGCCCTGAAGACTAAGCTTCTGCCCATGTTTGCATGCAGACAGGAAGTTAGTCTTTTTGTTTTTTTTCTTTCAATTGCAGCTGTGGGATGCTACAAATGGAAAATGTGTAGCAACATTAACAGGCCATGATGATGAAATACTAGACAGCTGTTTTGATTACACTGGAAAGTTAATTGCTACTGCTTCAGCAGATGGTAGGTAACTATACATTCATCTCATTTATTTTATGCTCTGATAGACACACATGAATCTAGACCATTGTTTATCTTCTGACCACCAGTTGGGATAGAAAGTATACTTCCCTTCTCGCTGGGATGTGTTTGTGTCACTACACTGTGACTGTTATCACCTTCTTCACAAGTTCATGCGATACTATTCGAGATTTTCATCATCTCCACGAAAACCTAATAGAAACCTTTCTATTTCCCAATCATTTCCCTGCTAATCATGCATTATGCTACCCTAGACTGAACTCATGGAGCTTGCCACCATTGATGGTGCCATAATTAATCTGCATCATCCCTGTGGTGGCCACGTGTGCTGGTCCAATAGGTCTACCAGGTCTTTGTGATGAGCATTTCTGATGTCAGGCTAAGCATCATCTTCATTACTACTTATGGATCTACACTACAGCTACCTCTTCTAACTAGTAGTAGTTCTTCTAACTAACCAGATCCATGAAGACCATATGTGATGCTACAATCCATCCATGTTACTTTCCTGTTACCACAAATGCCATTATGCATGTCTCATCCCTACATTATCACCATCTCCCTGACAGTGATCTAGTATGATAGACTCTGTTTTCATCCACTTTTTCAAACCACTTGCTATCATTTTCCTAGTGACCAATCACTAAGCTCACATTGACATTTTAAAAGCCATGTCAGATGTTGCGCTTCCTTGCCACATCTTCTTAATTACCCTGCATGATATCTACATGTGTCTGCATCATACGATGTATTCCATGCCAGCTAAATTTTCTTGACAACATTGATGTAATACTGGGGGTTTTCTTGATGACAAAGGTGTATGGTGCAGGACTGTGTCTGCATAGTAAGCCAATGTAATGCTTGATAAATCTCTATCATCTCACCCTATATGTCTATTCATATCATGAGCTAGATAACCATCGGTGACACTAAGAAATGGGCCATCCTCATGAGAGCCACATATTCCTTACACATAAGATATGGACACTATCTGTATCTGACAATCCTTGATAACTCTGCGTGAAACTGCGCTCTGCCTGCGTTGTCACTTTGACAACCACATATGCTCCTGCGCTCCATCTGCATCAAGCCCTGGGCAAGCATTTGTGATGCTCTACTATTTCTACACCATCTTGTGACAATATCCAACTATGTGTGTTGCTATTCTGTGGGACATCCCCCGGGTAACAAAGTATGATGCAATTCTGTGTATCTTCTTCCTGAAGAGACCAAAGATGTGACGACTATGACAGTCATCCAGTCACCATGAATGGCACTGCCCCAAGCCTGTGCTGTCTGTCTGATGACAGTTAAAGGCTGTCTTGTGTCCATATCACATACCTGACTGCTGTGTTTTAATGTGCAGTCTTTGCCATACCTTGAACACCATGGATAATGCTCCAGTACATCTGTGTCCAATCTTTTATAGCCAGGCATGGTACTGTTTCCTGTATCTACCACCTCCTAGAAGTTCATGTGTGTTGCTGTAATATTTCTACCTCATCATCCTGAGGAGAAGGGTCTGCTATGTCAGTAGCACATATACAACTCTATAGCTATGAACTGTGCTTTGGACACTGCTTTGTTGTCATCTCCTTGAGTGCTATGTATATGACACATTGCATGTCATCTTCCTGGATGACCATGAGGGCATGTATGCTGCTATCATCTGTGACAACAACAACAATAGGCTTGTGTGATGCTAACATAAATTACACCTCTGGCCTCCATTTATGATGTTAGGGTGTGTTTTCATCACCTCCTCAACAGCAACATGGTCTCATGCTTTATCTTTGCCCTGTTAATCAATCAAGATTCCATGCTATTCCTATATCATGTCCTGAAAAACAGATATAGTATACAGGTATACAGCATCTGCATTATGTTCTTTAGAAGTAATATCGCATCTGCATAAGTTCTTGATGAGCATGTATGACACTGCACTATGAGTATTTCCTTGATGACCACATATGATGCTGCATGCACCATTTCCTTGATAGGAATCTATGATTCCACACTCTGCATCATATTTCAATGAAATATGTGTTATGCCATCATGTTACTACAACACATTTTGTTGGGTACTTGATGTCCTACCATCAGTCATGTCTCTGATAACCTTGTAGAGATGAGAACTATGTCCATATCCTTGATAACTTTCTATCAGGCTGCACTATGACATCATCTTTTCCTTGATGATCTCAAATGATACTCTATTACTTTTTGTTTTATGAGACTAAATCTTGCTATTTTGTCTGGGGAGCCGCAGGCTCACGTTGCTCAGGGTACCATGGAATCAAGCGATCCCCAGCCTCAGCTTCTCAGGTAGCTGGGACTAAAGGTGCATGCCCCCATACCCAGCTATTTTTTGAGATTAGATCTCACTATGTTGCTCCGGGCTGGTCTCAAATGCATGGACTCAAGCAATTCCTAGTCTCTGCCTTGCTTCATAGGCTGCGATTAAAGGCATGTGCCACCATGCCCGGTCTAGGTGTCATCTTTTTGATGATGATGTATGATGTTACCATATACATGTGCCATCAAATTAATGGCACTGTGTGTGCTGCTATGTCAGTTCTGTTTTCTCCATCAATATCATGCATGATGCTAATCTGTGTCACCCTCTTGCCACAAAGTACACTGTAGTATGGATTTTCTCATGACTGTGTTTGATGCCTCAAGATATCATCTCTTTGAACATCTTGGGATGCAATACAGTGACTGTGTCATTTCCTCGACACTCATTCTATAGTATTCCAACAACCTTTGGACGATGATGGTGTTTGATCTCCTTAATAACTATACATAATGTTAAATGCAGGGTCCTCACTATAATGACAGCATCCACCCCTACACCTGTGTCATCTTCCTGTTAATGGGATGTGATATTATAGTTGCATCATCTCCTTGATAACTGTATAATGCCACACTATGGTCACTTCATCTTAGTAACTGTTTGTGAGAAGTCTGCCCAGTTTGGTTGGCTATTTCGTATGATATGAAATAGCTACTGTATCTGCTTCATCCCCTTCAGAGTCACACCATTCTAAATTATTTCTAGATAATCTCCCATATTACCATCTAGGGTGGCATATTTTGCATTATCTCCAAGGTGAACATACCTAATGCAGAAATGTATCTGGCCATGTCCTCTCCTTGAGAAACACTGATAATGTGATAGGACGATAGGATATATCTTTCCTTCATTGCCTCCGCAGTGCACACTATGCTCTGTCATTCACTTCATACCTTATTGTGTTACATATTAATGTGTTTCATCTCTGTACAGATCACCTGCTACACTGTCTCTATCCTCTTTCCAATGATCAGATATGATGCTCATTCTCTGCCATGACGGTGCTTCATATCCACCTGATCTTCCTAGTTCCCATGCATGGAGCGTGGTCATCACGATGACATCAGATTCATCTCCTAGATAGTGATGATGACACTGCAGTGTCTTCTGTCATGTCCTTGGAAAGTCCTGTCTTCTCCTACATCACATCTGCACCATCTGTCTGATGACCCCTGGACATCGGAGTATGTTTTGTTATGCCTTTGGTAACAATATACTACCCTGCTCCATATCTACCGTCTCTCTGGCCAGCGAGTCATGCACCACACTGTGTATGTGTTAACTGTGCCTGGGAATGGTGTGTCACAACGTATACCTCATCATCTCACTGATCACATATGATACAAGTTCATGCCACCTAATCTTATTCCACAATGAGTGTGACATCATGCCGTATAGGGTCATCTCTTTACAACTGTGTTGGATGCCATCTCTTGCCTGCACCCTATCTTTAATAACATGCATGATACCAAGTATCTTACCCCATAAGTAGTGAATTTCTTTGTCCCTGAAAGCCCCTTTGTGATGTCGTACTGTATCTATATCCTGCCACTCATGGGCATGTGGCACCATGTATACTTCTGTGATCTCTGATGAATGTGGATGGAGATGCCACAACAGTGGCTGAGGATATTGTTATGTCATCTCATGCCATGATTTCATCTACATGAGGTCATGTTGCTTCTGAATGCACCCGATGCCATGGGTGTGTGTTTTATCTTTTCACACTGCATGATGCAATGTGCAAGTGGCAAGCTTTATAATTTTAATCATCTTACTTCTAAGATAGCAAGTTGCATCATTTTGTCTTCTTCCTCCTGAAGTAGGCACCATCAGAAAGGTAAGTAAATGTGCTTTTAGATGTCTTGCTTTCCTCTGTATGAAATTGAGTCACGTTAACCTCCTATCCTGGCTAATTTGCTTCTAGGTAATGTTGTCCTTTGCAGTACGAAAGCATCTTTCACCTGGCTAGAAAAGTTGTCACTTTGAAAACAAGTTCACTGCAGCAGTCTTTTCTCCTGAGCTTATGTAATGCTTCCATTCCTTAATTTTAAGGATAAGTCTAGGTTACTTTCCACTTCTGCCCATCCACCCTCCTGCCCTACGTACCTCCAGCTCCCCACCTGCTAAGAGTGTCTGTTCTGAGCTTAGTATTTCAGAGCAGTGGGGGTAACCCTGATCTGAACAGGGAGTAGATAACTCTGCTGGGAAAGGCTGCATAGGGAGCAGATAACCCTGGTAACTCTGCTGGGAAAGGCTGCATAGGGTGTAGATAACCTTGGTAACTCTGCTGGGAAGGGTTTCCCAGCACCTGTCTTTGGTTCACTGACTCCTCCTCCTTCCTGGGAAGATCCTATCGTAGTGTCTGAGAACTAACTCATGCTGGGCGTATGATGCTGGTCTTGCTGTCTCCTTCATCACCAGCTTCTGAAAACATGTCTGATCACCTTTTCCCCCTTTAAAATCTCCTTTCTTCCTGCTCTCCACTTTCTACCCTGAAGCCAACCCTTTCTTCAATAAGCTTGGGGCTGGAGAGCCCATTTCACCCTGGCCTCCTGCCATGGTGCTTACCTGAACCCCCCAGGGCCTCATGAGGTGACCTGGCCACAGTGGCAGGACTGAAACAAAACACAGAAGAATGTCTGGGGGTCTGAGTCCCCAGCTCCACCAGGAAGAGAGAGTGGGTGGGACTTCCTGGTCTGCACCTCTGCGGGGGTGTGTGAGAGGAGGCAGTGCTGGAAAAACCTGCTGTGAGGGCCCCCAGGAACAGGCTGATGCAGATTCAAAAGCGCCTGGTGGAGAGCAGAGGACCCGAGAGTAGAGGACCCGCAGGGATCTCTGCTTGATCCTGAGCTCGTACCTGCCGAGCCATACCTGGCCTGGCAGGTCTTACTTCCCTGGCAAAGGAGCCTCAGGAAAGGCACGGGGTCAGCAAAGTTTAGGAAATCGAGTCCACGGTTGCTGTGGGCACTCGAGGGAGGGACCCGCAGGCGAGCGGAACTGGCTCAGGGGGAGAGAGACGGAGACAGGTCAACGCTGGTCCCGGGACATCCCTCTGGTGACTGCAGAGACTGCTGCAGGCATGCTGGCTGGGCCAAGTGCTACATGGACTATGGGTTCCCAGGGGTTCTTGGGAGGAGCCGGGGGACTCTGAGGGGGCCTCAGTGAGCCTCCTGAGCCTGAGACCAGACTGCAGCCCAAGAGGGAGTACTCTGTCTGCACAAACCAGAGAAGCTTGTCTCTCAGCAGAGACTAGACTTGCCTCAGCCCAATGGGGGAGGGGGGGGAACTGGGTTGTGCATTTGCATAGGTGACATCATTCCACTTGAGTTTTCCCAGCAAAGCTCATTCCTTTGCCTGACACCTCTCCTTTCTCGCCTCTCATCCCTCTTGGGCTAATAGCGCCAACTCCCCTCTGGTTCTGCCTTCTATTTCGATGACTTCACATTCATATGTGTCTTCCCCTCCCCCCTCCCCAAGGAACAGCAAGGGTGTTCAGTGCTGCGACAAGGAAATGCATCACCAAGCTGGAAGGTCATGAAGGTGAAATTTCCAAGGTGAGTTGCTCCCTTATTTGAAGCAGCTTCTTATTAACATCCGTCCTTTGGCACCGAGACACTAACCTTTGTTCAGCTGTGTCATTCTTTCTAGAGACCCAGTCCCTGAAACCTGTGTTTTTCAGTGTCCTCAAACTGGGCATAGTAAATGATGACTAAAACTTTTCACAACATCTAAAACGTTTTTCTCCTCACCCATCGGCTACAGCTCTCGTTAACTGAAAAGATGGGAGAGCTATTGGAGAAGCCCGCAAAGAGCTTTTTCCTGCTCCTCATAAGCACACATGTTCTCAGTATGTAAGAATCCTGCCGTGCAGCGAGTTTGAAGTGGTCTGGAATTAGATGGAATGAGAGTGGCGTCTCCTGGGAATATTGAACATCGAGCAGCCAATACCTGTCCTCAGTTTGAAGGCTCAATGCTGCAGCTTAAGGTTTTGCAGAGGCTCCTCCCAAGAGCTTAGCGCAGACCAGGGACACCATGATGTGGTCTGAGGCTTACCCGGGGCATCAGGACGTTTTAGGGAAGCTGGGTCCCTGGGCCTCTCACCTCCCAGCTCCCCCAATGGCTCGCCTCGCACCTGAGGTCGGAAGTGCCAATTCCTTTAGGATGCTGGCTTGCCAGTTGCAGGCTCCAAGGCTCCATTTAGGCCCTGGAACCTCCCCCCTGTCCTGCCCCGTGTGACCACTGTCGGTTCGTCCATCAGCACTGGTCCCCAAGGACTGGAGGCCACCCTCTCTGTAGGCAGGGGGTCTTAGAACAGAACGGCAGGGTGGGGGGGTGAGGGCTGGGGAGACAAGTTGTAGTGAGAGCCCAAGCTATGCCCGCGAGGGTCCATACCTGGCACATCCCTCTCAAGCGCACACCTGTTTCTAGTGTGTGGCAAGAGTTCTCGCTCTGTCGCTGCATTTGATGCTTGTTCAGAAATGAGTGCTTATTGAACTGCCATCCAAGAATGGCAATTGCATGGGGTGAAAGTAAAAGTATCATCCATGTATCCATCCATCCATCCAACCATCCAACCATCCACCCATCCATCCATCCATCCATCCACCCATCCATCCATCCATCCACCCACCCATCCATCCATCCATCCATCCATCCATCCATCCATCCATCCATCCATCCATCCATCCATCCATCCATCCATCCA
>PVHY01021843.1:0-13658 GCA_004024945.1 Uropsilus gracilis
TGAATGCAGTTAAGGAGTTTGCAGATTTGAACTCCGTGTTGGAGTTTGTTTTGCTGAGTTTGATTTGTGTCTGAAGAGGCCGTGCAAAAGTTAGGCCTGAGAAGAAAGTGAACTTTGCTGGTTCAGCACCATGGAGTTCCTGCTACCTGAAGGTGACAAGGAGAAGACAGCATGGAAGACAAGGAGGAGCAGTCAAAGGAACAAGTCTTCAATCGTCCGGAGATGGACTCTGTCTGGACATTGGTGAGATGATCAGGACTGAGAGACTGAGGATTTTTGAGCAATCTGGGAAAGGACTTTGGACAATACTGAGAAAGTGTTTGGACTATGTTAAAGTAATCTGAGTCTTACATGTTTTCTTTTGTAGTTATTAGAAAGTCACTTTGTTAGAAATAAATTAGTCTGCACTGCACTGATAGTCTTGCATTGGTTTGGTATTTTGGTAGAGAAGGCTGGGGATGGTGGTAAGAACCCACGAGTGGAAAGTTTAAACTGTGTTTTAAAGTTTTTCTTTTCTACAGTTTTTGGAGCTGAAAGCAGAGAGAAGCTGGTAGCTGATGTTTGCATATCAATGGTAAAGGTGGTCAGTGAAAATGCTAATGAAGACTGTGTAGCCTGCTTTGTAGAGAGAAGCAGGCAGATAGCTGTATCCAGTTAAAGTTAAAGGTAATTGCAAAGGAACTGCTTCTGAGAGAGAAACAGGCCTGTAAGCCTTTCTTTGGTCACCCACTTTCAATTGGACATTGTATCAAGCACAGAGTTAAGATGGGTTCACAAAATATTCTATTTCTGAAACCGGGTAGGAAAATAAGCAAAACAAATAACCAAACTTGCAAAGGGGAGCAGCTGGCCCTTTAAAGCCAATCATACACCAGCTTCTTCCCAGCCTGCACATGCAGTAGCAAGACCACATAAACTGTAAGAGGGGGGGCAAAAACAAATTTATTTATTAAAAAACACATTAGATAAGAGTTACTGAGGGGTACAAGGAAACCTCTTTGATAATCTTACCACATAGTCCAGTCTCTAGTCCAAAGCACACATGGCTGCAGCAGCCTTGTGCAGTCATAAAATGGCGGCTGTCCAACCTTAAACCAGATAAAGGAGTTAAGATGGCACCACCATTCTTTCCTCAAAGACACAGCTCCACTCACTCCAAGTCAGAAAAAGCCAAGATAGCATTGTCAATCCTTCTCAGAAAGCAGGAGATTCAAATCCAACAAGGAAAACCAGAATGGTGTTGTCAATTCTCTAAAAGGCACAACTCTAGCACTCTTTCAACTCCAATTCCAAAGTGGCCCAGAATCAGCAAAACTCACTCAATAAAGCAACACAGCAAGCACTTCAGATATCTCATGTTGAAAACAGCAACATAGCAAACTCTCTTCAGTTCCCCGGAAGACTTCCAAACCTTACAGTTCAAAATTAAACCAAGTTTTCAAGTACCACATTTCCAAGACAGCTCACACAGGTCACAAGTTTCTCCAACATGTTTCCCCAGGCTCCTCACTGGCCCAAGCTGGGAATGGAAGTCTACAGCTTGACTTCCTTCCCTGCCCTGCTGCCCCACAAGGCAGCGGTAGCTCTGAGGCCTCCAGTCTCCCTGCTGCTCCCTCTACACCTTACTACTCTGTTCTCTTTTGTTTTATTTCACTGTTCCATCTCTTTCTATATCTTTTTTTCTGTCCTCTCCCTGATACTTTAATCTTCTTTTCTCACCAAGAAGGCTTAACTTCCCTTCTCCAAGTCTCCACCCACCAGTGAACAATAGTTGCTATTTCAATGCAACAACACCAATACTGGGGGCCACAGCCCTCTAACATTTCCATTGGTGTCACAATTATTTCAGGAAACTCCAGAATAAGTGATAGGTTGACAATCCAATAAAATACAAGTGAGTTCTGCTAAGTCAAAGTCACAGAGAATAGAGGTTAGGGTAAGAGACACAGAACAGGAAGAAATCATGAGCACTTGATCCAAGAATGAAAACAAGCAAGAGTAGAACTAGGTAAACAAAGATAGAAACTGTAAAGTCTTGAATCAAGGCTATTAGATCCATTCTTCAGTAGCCCATGGACTCCTGTCTATGTTTTTCCTTTTGTGAAGGGTCTACACCAATCTCTTCTTTCTCAGCAGTGCCCCTAAACTAATCTATCTTTCATCAATATGCTGAATTTGACTCATTATCAACATCCTCAGTTTCAGTAACTGTCATTGATTAATGATGATTCATTTAATTCACAAAAAAAGAAAACACTCTGGTTGGTTCTTCCCAGTTGTAATCATAAAATCATTTTGTATTTTGTGCCATAACCCTATGAAATGGCTGTCCAAGTAATAACAGTTCAGTCCTAATACCTTGTGAAGCACATCCACTCAGTCAGCACTAGGAGTGTAAAAAGACCTAACAAATTTGTATGTTGAACATATTTCAAAGTTTTGAAATCAGTCATTTAAAATTTGTACAACTTTGTCTCATGGGGAAAAAAATCTCTTGTCTACTACTAAGCACAGTGATAAGAACCTTACATTCATTTTTTAACTTTATTTCATTTATACATTCATTAACAAAATTATTTTTCAGCAGGTATTTTATATATTCTGGTTTGACTTCAAGGCAATTAATTATCAACATCCTATTAAATTCAATATGTATATCCCAAATAGGATAAATGTTCATTATCATTCAAATAAATGTTTCTATACAAAAATATATTTCACGTTCCAGCATGAGCTGCTAGCAGCAGTTTTCTCCCTAAGGGGAACATGAACTATACTTCCTTCTTCTCCCACACTCTTGTCCAGTAGTGAGGCACTTCAACTTCCCCTCATAAATATTATATCTTATGTGACCTGTGAGAGAGTCTCTAGGCTGAGGAGCAGATATGAGCAGCAAAGGTGAAAATATTCTTTCAATTTTTTACAGACAAGCACTCTGAAGGCTGAGGAAGAGGATGTAGCAGTGAAAAATAGAAAAGTTTACTTATTTCCTAAAGTTCTGTTTCTTTCTATATGATTTACTATTTCTAAGGTTAGTGTTAAGAAATTATGAAGTATGGACCTGGGAGGGCAAGAGTGAAAGGCTTACTACCTCTTTGCCACAACTCTGAAAATGCTCAGTCTGTGAATGAGGCAAAAAGGAAAGGGGGGTGAGAGAAAGAATTCTCTTGGCCATCTCTCAAGAACCCACTTGTAAATGCAAGGGCATTCCTAAGTCAGGCATATGTAAGTCAGGGACTATGCATAATAGGATCATATAATATGACATTCATCACTTACTATCTTTCCTCTCACCTAGTCTTCTGGTTTTATATCCTAATTTGATATAAGATAATATGGTCTTACATGAGTGACTTGAGTTAAAAAATAGACACATAAAATTCCCTCAATTCAGATACTCAGCAACCTAAATTGTGAGGTCCTCTTTAGCCAGAGACAATTCCATAGAAAAGAGAAATGCAGCACTGTGTTACATAAATGGAAAAAAGTCTTTATTCCCTTATTAAATTTTCAAGGAGCTGCATGGAGATTTAACCACAAAGCTCACATTATTTAGGGGATTTAATTATTGTTTGTTTCTTTCTTTTATTTTCTGTCTTCAAATAAAAGCATATTTCATTACATGGTGAGCTTTAATGCTTTTAGGAAGATTCAGAACAAAAAAAATCAGCTTTTTACAAAAACAACCAAATCCTTATTATCTACACAAATAAAGAAAAGCTGTGCCACTCCAGAAATGGACAGATAGAGGGGAAGAATGTTTAGGTCACACTTCTGAGATGACTATTTAGAAGCAGACTTTCCTAATTTTTAGAATTTGGGTCTGCCTGGTCTCATAGACAGAAGATACTATAAGCCTAAGGACAGTGGTTTCTAAATAAGTGGTTTCTCACTAGATGCCTAGTAACACCCATGGAGAATCTAAAGATTACAGACTCCCTGGACCCAAATCTAGACATTCTGGATGCCAACCTTGAATTTTAAAGTTTTACCTTGAATAAGGTCGTTCAGAGATTCTCTACAGGCACTAGTGCAGAATGTCTGTATGACACCATAAATAATAATCAATTCAGGATGTCTAAATGATTTATATGAAAGTCATAAAATACAAAGAATAAGCACAGGCAAACACGTCACAACAGAGAGAGGCTTTAGAGATGTCTTTGCAAATTCATCTCCAACTGCAAGAGAAACAAAAGAGAATATAAGCAGATGGGAATACATAAAGCTAACAAAACTTTCTGGTCATTGATAAACTATAACTAAAAGGGAAAGACACCTTACTTAATGAGAGAGACTATACACCATTCCTCTGACAAGGAGATGATGTCAAAAAACTCAAACAACTCAAAGAAAAGAAAATTAGTAACCCAATCAAAAAATGGACAGAGGACTAAATCAACACTTTTCTAAAGAAAGTATATCAATGGGCACATGAAAAAAAATGTTTATCACCATGAATCATGAAGGAAAGACAAATCAAAACAATGAGATATTACTCTCATCTATGAGAATGGCCCATATCAAAAAGACCATGAACAATAGTGCTAGGGAGGATGTGGATAAAAAGAGAAAAAGAGTACTTGCAATTATCAATAAATTGGCCCAGCTCCTATGGAAGCAACATAGACGTCTCTCAGAAGATCAAAAATAGATCTGGCATATGACCCATCAATGCTACTCACAAGTACATACCCAAAGAATGCAAGAAAACACTAATTTGAAAGGAAACTTGTACTTTCATGTTCATTGCAGCCCTACATAAATAGTCAAGGTAGGAAAACCACCAAAAAGCCCCACAAACAGATGAGTGAATCAAGATGTGTTATGTATGCACATTGGAATGCTGCTTTTTTATCAAAAATATAAACTTATTATTGAAAGTTGACTATAGAACTGAGGCTACTGGAGAGAGAGGAGGAGGGATAAGAACAAAGCAGGAAGGGTGCACCATGGTCTATAGTGCTAGACTATGGGTATTTTGATGGTGGGTACACAATAGCAACACTACCTGAAGCAGAGGGATCCTAAACTTCCAAAATATAAACAGTGGTACAGGTGGACTGAGTTTTACTGACCCAGGGAAATTCAGCTTGGTGGTGAAGAACCCACACCCCAGCAGGCTGGTGAGGCTCAGATGAGGGCTCTAGCCAACACCAGACTACTTCCAGTTACCAAGGCAATGCACTGGGAGATAGGGTGGGGCCATGAGCTTTGCAACTGAATGAGTCTCTGCTATACAGACTGAGGCCTGAACTGAGTGTTACTGGCCCATGAAAATCCAACTGAGAGGCAAAGAGCCCACACCCCCAACAGCCTAGAAGCACTGCCCACTGGCACAGCACAGATTAGAGAACCAAGGACACTCACTACCCAAGAGCATCAAGACACCCCAGTCAAAAAGGTTTATAAGACAAGCCCTACATGCTTGGAGGAACTAAAAAATATTTAAGAACCCATTAATCTAAAAGAGGAGAAACAACAAAAAAAGAAGACAGACAATACAATGGAAACCACATCTAATCACCACATCCACTCTCTGAAAAGAAACTTGTTCCCCCAAAATAGCCAATGGAAACAAGATATAATCACCACAGCAGCAAAAGCACTAAGGCAGAATTAACCACAACTAGATAGGCTTCAACATGCCATCTTATACTAGAACAGTACTCCCTCAATACATAGAGGGACATAGAGCAGGTCCAAAAGGAAAACACAGGAAGGAGGAAGAATATAAATACTTAAGCAAGCCCTAAGAAAAGTAACTCATCAACAAAGGATAAACAATCTGCAGAAACCAACATGGATAACATGGTAGAACTGCTTCATATGTCAGACAAAGAATTCAGAATCAACGTGATAAAAGCACTCAAAGAAGCCAAGGAAGGGGGGGAAAGGGAAAAGCAAGAGGTTAGAAGCTTTCAATGAACTAAAATAAGTAGCAGAAAAATATAGAAAAGAATGCAGCAAAATGAGCAATATCATTGAAGAACAGAAAAATGAAATTGAAACCCTAAATAAGAAGCTGCAGGAGATACAGTATAAAAGAGGAGCAATAGAAGAGCTCAAGAATAGAAGAAAGTCAAGAAAACAGATTAGAAAAAATAGAAGAATGAATCAGCACACTAGAGGATACACAAGTAGAGAGGATGAAGAAAGAGAGAAAAACAAAGTAAGAAGACAGAAGAAAAAAATCAGAGATCTGTCAGATACCCTAAAGGAAACAAATGTAAGAGTAATTGTAATCCCAGAAGGAGAAGTGAAAGACATAGGATCTGAAAAGCTTTTCAATGAAATAATGGAGGAAAATATCCCAAATCTGAAGAAATGAAAATAGACATACAGGAAGCAAAAAGGACACCAAACTACTTTAATGAAAGAAGAAACACAGCAAGATACATCATAATAAAACTTTCAAGAGTCAAAGATAAAAAAAAAAATCATGAGAATAACAAGAGAGGAAACAGATAACCTACAAAGGAAAACCCATTAGACTGACCTCAGATTCATCAAAAGAGACACTACAAGCAAGGAGAGAATGGGTTCACATCTTCAAAACACTCCAAGATTAAAAAGTGCCAACCAAGAATATTTTACCCAGCAAAACTTTCCTTCCTTTATGAAGGAAAAATTAGAACCTTCTCAGACAAAGCCTCCAGAAATTTATTACCACCAAACCCCCACTCCAAGAACTCCTGCAAGAAGCCCTAAGACCAAAACCCAAAGAAGAATGAAAAGAACAAATAATAAAAAAGAAAAGAAAGAAGAAACTAAAACAGAATCCCAAATGACAACCAGGAACCCATTGTTAGAACCTCAAACTTCAATAATTACTCTAAACGTCAATGGGCTAAACTCATCAATCAAAAGACACAGAGTTGCAGACTGGATTAAAAGAATCCCAACATTCTGGTGCCTCCAAGAAACACATCTGATCCCAAAACACAAACATAGATTAAAGGTAAAAGGATGGAAAACAATTTTACAAGCAAACGTCCCCCCTCCAAAAAAGGCAGAGGTAGCCATTCTTTTTTTTTTTTTTTTTTTTTTTTTGAGACTAGGTCTCGCTATTTTTGCCCATGGAACTGCAGGCTCTCATTGCCCGGGTACCACGCACTCAAGCGATCCCCAGTCTCAGCTTCCCAGGTAGCTGGGATTACAGGCACGCACCACCATGCCCAGCTATTTTTTTGGAACTAGGTCTCACTACGGGCCCCAGGTGGGACTCGAACCGCGATCCCTGGCCCCGGCCGCTTCATAGGCTGAAGCTTACAGGCACGAGCCACCGTGCCCGGCCTGAGGTAGCCATTCTTATAGCAGACAAAGCAGATTTCAAATTTTAAAAAGTGACAAAGGATAAAGAAGGTCGCTAGCTAATGATTCAAGGGTCAAATAACCAAAAAGACATAACAATTATCAACATATACTCACCAAATCTTGGGTGCACCAAGATTCATAAGATAACTACTAAGAGAACTGAAAACAAAATTGATGAAAACACATATGTAGTAGGAGACTGCAACACTTCACTCTCAACAAAGGACAGATCCAAAAAACAAAAGCTACACAAGGACACAAAAGCCTTAATAGAAGACATAGATAAAATGAACCTAATAGATATTTACAGAACACTACACCCATAAGGAAAAGGATACATCTTCTTCTCAAATGCACATGGATCATTCTCTAAAATTGACCACATACTAGGCCACAAGGCAAACATGAATAAATACACAAAGATTAAAATAATACCAATTTTTTTAAGACCATAAAGTTATCAAACTGAAAATCAACCATGAAAAGAAAGCAAAAAGAACATCAAACACTTGGAGACTGAACAACCTGCTACTCAATGAAGAATGGGTAATTAAAGAAATTAAAACCTACTTTGAAACACATGACAAAGAAGACACAGCATTCCAAAATACCTGGGATGCAGCAAAAGCATATATGAGAGGAAAGTTCATAGCAATACAGGTCCGTATCAAAAACCAAGAAACTAACCAAAAAAAAACAAACTAATCTACCAACTTGAAAAATTAGAAAAAGAGCAACAAAAAAACCCAAAACCCAGAAGACTAGAAATAACAAATATAAAAGAAGAAATAAACAACCTGGAAACAAACCACAAAGACTATCCAGAAGATCAACAAAACCAAAAGCTGGTTCTTTGAAAAAAATAATAAAATTAATAAACTGCTTCTTGCAAAGGAGAGACAAAATTCAAATAAACAGAATCACAAATGAAAAAGGAGAAATTACAACAGATACAAAAAAAATCCAAAGGATAAAAAAGAGATTTCTATGAACAATTATATGAAAATAAATACAACAACCTGAATGAGATGAACAGATTCTTAGAAAAATACAACTCTCCAAAATTGAACAAGGAAGATACAGAGAACTTAAATAAACCAATCACAAGCAGCAAAATTGAAGCCGTCATCAAAACTCTGCCTAAAAATAAGAGCCCAGGACCTGATGGCTTTACAAATGAATTCTACCAGACTTTCAAATATGAAATGGTGCCTGTACTACTAAAGCTTTTCAAAAAAATTGAGAAAGAAGGAAAACTGCCAAACACACTCTGTGAAGCAAACATCACACTCATACCAAGAACAAATAAGGACAGCACCAAGAAAGAAAACCAGAGATCAATTTCCCTAATGAGCACGGATGCAAAAATTTTAAACAAAATCCTGGCAAATCAAATCCAACAATGCAAAAAGGCATTACTCACCATGACCAAGTGGTATTTATGCCAGGGGCATAAGGATGGTTCAACATCCAGAAATTAACATAATACACCATATCAACAAAGAGAAAAACAAAAACTACATGATCATATCAATAGATGCAGAGAAAGTATTTGACAAAAATTCATGATAAATGCCCTTGAAAAATAGGGGATTAAAGGAACTTACCACAACATAATAAAAACCATCTATAACAAACCTAAATGGGAAAAAACTAAAATCATTCCAGGTAAGATCTGGAACCAGGCAAGGATGCCCACTCTCCCCACTACTCTTTAACATTGTACTAGAAGTTCTATCCAGGGCAATAAGGCAAAAAAAGATATAAAAAGGATACAAAGAGGAAAAGAGGATCTGAAGCTATCAATATATGCAGATGACATGATTCCTTATATAGATAACCAAAAAAATTCCACAGAAAAATTTGGTTGAAATAATAAACCAGTTCAATAAGGTAGCTGGATAAAAAATCAACACACAGAAGTCGGTAGCTTTCCTATATGCAAAAAGTCAAAAAGAAGAAGAAATCAGAAAAACCATCCCATTTACCATCACACCAAAAAAAAAAGTTAAATAAATACCTGGGAATAAACCTAACAAAACTTATGAAAGAACTATACAAAGAAAACTTTAGAAGCTGTTAAAAGAGATAGAAGAAGACATAAGGAAATGGAAAGGCATTCCCTGCTCATGGATTGGAAGAAATAATATCATCAAAATGGCCATCCTAAAAGCAATCTACAGATTCAATGCAATCCTGATAAAAATCTTAATGACATTTTTTAAAGAGATAGAACAAAAGTTACTGAAATTCATATGGAATAACAAAAGACCTTGAATATCAAAAAAACCTCCTGATCAGAAAAAAAGAGAACAGAGGTATTACAAATCCAAACTTCAAAACTATACTACAAAGTCATAATAATTAAAACAGCTGGATACTGGTACAAAAACAGACAATCAGACCAATGGAACAGAATTGAGTGCATGAAAATAAAACCACACATATATAGTCAACTAATTTTTGACAAAGGAGTGAAAAACTTACATTGGAACAAAGATAGTATCTTCAATAAATGGTGTTGGGAAAATTGGACTAAGACAGTCAAAAAAAATGTACCCCTCACACCATGTACAAAAATCAATTCAAAATGGATGAGACTTATATGTCAGACCTGAAACCATAACATACATAGAGGAAAACTTGGGGCAAAACCCTCCATGAATTACAATTCAGAAATCCCTTTCTGGACACATCTGCAGATGACCAAAAATGAAGGAAAACATAAACAGATGGAACTACATCAAACTAAAAAGCTTCTGTACAGCAAAAGAGACAACAGAAAAAACAAAAAGAAACCCAACCAAATTGGAAAAAAAAAATGCCCTCCACAAGAGTGAAAAGGGTTCAATAATGAAGATCCACAAGAAACTCACAAAATAAACAAAAGCAAAACAAGAAGCCCCATCAAAAAATGGGAGAAGAACTAAAGACACTTCTCCAAAGAGGAAATACAAATGGCCAACAGGCACATGAAGAATTGCTCAATGTCACTAGCAATAAGGGAAATGCAAATCAAAACTACAATGAGATATCACTTTATACCAGTAAGAATGGTATCCAAAAAAACAGGCAAAAAACAGGCAACAACAAGTGCTGGTGGGTATGTGGAGAGAAAGGAACATTCTTACACTGCTGATGGGAATGTAAACTGGTCCAACCACTATGGAAAGCTGTGTGGAGATCCTCAAATTAATGAAAATGGAATTTCCATTTGACCCAGCAATTGCTCTCTTGGGAATCTACCCAAAAGAGAACTCAATGTGGGTACAAAGGGACACCTGTGCTTGGATGTTTACTGCAGCACTATTTATAATTGCAAGGACTTGGAGGCAATAAATGCCCCAAAACAGATGAGTGGATGAAAAAGAAGTGGTATGTATACACAATTAATACTCATTAATTTAAAATGAAAAATTTGATGATTTTATGATAACATGGATGGACTTAAAAGAAATCATATCAGCAGAAACAAATCAAAAAAAAAAAAAGACAGAAACAAAAAATGGTTTCACTATTATATGGGATATAGGAAAAAATAAACAAAAGCCATGAGGAAAAGTCAGAATAAGCTAACCACCAAAATGAAGCACACAACTTGGGGCAGGGGGAAAGTGGGGGAATGGTGAGGAGAGTGGTGGGGAGGGTTGAATCCCTGGATTACAAAGATGTGAAATTTATATATAAAAATTTTTAAAAATACAAACAGGGGTATAAACCAGCTTTACTTCAATAAAAAATGAAAACAAAAATATATGCATTTTTCTTAAACCATTGTACTTGTACTTTTTTATCTCAGTATTCTCAAACAGAATCACTTAATATGTCTGGTAGAAATACAGATTTCCAGAGTGAATTTTAAATCAACTAAAGTAGATTCTCTATAAGATAATAACCAAATAACACCTTTTTCATAAGCACCACAATTAAGTCTCATTCCTACTAGAGTTTAAGATTAACTGCCTGAAAGTTTTCAGCTAGGCATACATCCCATGTCTATTTTTCTATAACACACTCAATGAATTTATTAGTACACAAGTTCCTATTCCTATTTTTTATTTATTAAAATAAAAATAAAGAAAAAGATGGTGTTTCTTCTAGTCAAAATGTACCCACATGACTTAAGTTTCTGCCAGATTTGCTAGGAAGACTTGGAATTTCTGCACTTGTAAGTAGAGACTCATCTTCATTTTCCATGTGATAATCCTCCCTTCATCTATGAGGAAATGGGCCTTATAGAAGGTTATCAGTGGGTTAAATATTGGGATTGCAAGACTTAACAACCTTATCCTTTCGGCTAATGCACACAACTAATAACATTTTATAATGCTGTTCAGTTTCCAAAATTAGAAAATTGCAGCCACTGCCATTGTTGTAAATTATAAATAAAGGAGTCAGTGACTAAATGATGTCATAGTCTGAGAATGCACAAACCTTTCTTTGTACACTATGCTAAGGTACTGCAGGAGCTGTGGAAATATAGTTCTCATTTTATCATTTCACACTCTCAAAACAAAAGAAACCTCACTTGTAAAGAATAGGAAAACATTATGAGACAATCAATTATTACTTAATATTGTCTTGTCTATAACTTAAAAAGTTCTTTGAAATAAATTTTTACCTAGTTTAGGTAACTTAAAATTCTTAATCTTTTACTTAGTGTCTCAAAACAAGAAGCAATCAAAAAACATGAACTCATGCCATTTGCATGATGGAATTTGGAGAGATAATCTTAGGAAGTCAGAAGAAGAAAGACAAATACAACTAATATGTGGAATATAAAGAAATCAAAATAAGAGCCAGAAAAAGGCAACCTTAAAAGTTACCCCTTCAAAAATAAAGAAAGAACTGAACTATCCAAAGAGGAAAGGAGTTAAGAGAGGAGCAGGACCAAAGAGGGAAGGAAGCACAATGGTGATTTTGTGGTGGGTGCTCATGGTGGCAATATCAGATGGGGAGAATCCTAATGCTACTACCTGGAAACTAAGCACAGGTGCTGTGTACCAGGAAAACACATCCTCACCCAGGAAAAGGACATTGCTCCAGTAAAGAAAAAGAAGAGTCCAATGGGCTAAAAATTGAGCAACAATTGGCAGTGAAAGCGGAGGGGGAGGGGGAAGAGGGAAGGAGAGGAGGGAGGAACAACCAAAAAGAAAAAAGATGTAAATAAATTAAAAATATTTTGAAAACTTTTTTAAAAAGGATTAATTTTTCTTTAATTAACAACAACAGGTGTTAGAGAGGATGTAAAGAAAAAGGAACACTTTTACGCTACTGGTAGGAGTGCAAACTAGTCCAGTCACTATGGAAAGCTGTGTGGAGGACACTCAAACTACTAAAAATGTGATTTTTTAGTAGTTTGTGATTCTGCAATTCCACATCTGGGAATCTACCCAAAGGACACCAAAACACTAATTCAAAAGGAAACCTGCACTTGCATATTTACAACAGTCAGGATATGGAAACAACCCAAATGTCCCAAAACAGATGAATAGATCAAAAATATTCAGTATATTTTTCTGATGAAATATCATTCAACAATCAAAAAAGACAAATATGTCATTTGCAGCAACATGGATGGTGCTGGAAGGAATATTACTAGTGGAAATTAGCCAAAAAGAAAAAGAAAAAAGGAAAAAAGGATGGTCTCACCTGTGGGATATAGGGAAAACAAACAAAAAGACAAGAAAAAGTTCAAACTAATAAACTGACAACAGAGCTAAAGCATACAGCAAAGGAAGGCAAAGGAGGGAGGGAGGGTAAAATCAGCAGAGGTATGACCACAAGAGATCAAGATTACAGTTCATAGGTGACATGGTGGTGAGAGAACCTCAGGATGTACAATAATGTTAAAACTATGCAAATAAATTTTTTAAGTATTTTTTTAAAAAAAAGAAGTGATTAACTTCTTAAGAACTAGCAGGAAAGGAATTTAGCCGTAGTCTATTGCCCCTTTCCTTAGTACGTTAATGTCCTCTTGATATGAGATGTCCAAAGTGAATGTAAAGAGACCACAATTTTTATCCCACCCAAATGCTCTACTGAGAAACCCAGGAAAACTTATGATGATTGAATGAGAAAAAAAATTGTCAAAAGTCATCATATTATAAGCATACTGACTGGGACATATCAGAAAAGACATTTAATTTAAAGTAAGAAAAATTCCAGAATATATATTTTGCAAGAAGCAACTGCAAGGAAATTAAAACCTGTATGAGTTAAAACATAATCACTCTCTTCTATTAATCAATTGCAATGAATTGTTAAGAAAGAAAGAAAGAAAGAAAGAAAGAAAGAAAGAAAGAAAGAAAGAAAGAAAGAAAGAAAGAAAGAAAGAAAGA
>PVHY01021844.1:0-23299 GCA_004024945.1 Uropsilus gracilis
TCAAAATTGTGTGCCTCACAGTCAGTAGCCAAAGTTGAAATCAATCAAAGTATCTCAAGAGATAATGGATCTACAAAATGTGGTGATACATACAATATACTCTGGCACATCCTACAATATGAACAAATTTTGCGAAAAGGATGCTAAATGAAATAAACCAGTCATGGGAAGACAAATCTGTATGGCCCCACTGAAGTGGAGTACCTAACATAGTCAGGGTCATAAAAACAGAGTAAAAGATTCTTGCCAGTGATTAGGGGGAAGAGAAATTTGGAGCTGTTATTTAATTGTTATAGGAGGTTAGTTCTGAAAGATGCAATAGTTCTGGAGGTTGGTTGTATAATAATGTGGATATAATTAACACCACCAACTACTTTAAAATGTAAAATTGATAAAATTTATGTTCATTCCACAATAAAAATTTTCATTGAAAAAAAAAATTAAAAATCCATGACAAAATAACAATGTCAACTTTATAAGAACTCATAAAAATAGGATACACATGATACCTGCTAAAACAATTATGTATGAGGAGTGAGGTGGGGGTGTCAAAGGGAAGAGCTGTCCTATCTTATTTTAGACTGAATATCTGAAGGAGAACTGCACGTGTTATTAAATAAGCCCTAGGGGATAACACTGGGATCAGCAGGTGAAACATGAAGAGCATCATTCAAGACATATGCAGACATCAGCCACCTTTCATACCTTCCCTCACCAAGACACCATCATCTCTTACCAGAGCAATAGCCTCCTCACTGCTTTGCTGAAAGTCACAATTTTCTAGTTCAGCCTATTTGCAAAGTAAATCATATATATATATAAGTCAGATCACATTAATCCTAACTCACCACCTACCAATGAATCCCAATCTTATTCACAGTAAAATCCAGTGTCCTTGCAAAGGCCACCCGGCCTTGCATAAGTGGGCTGTTCCGTTTCTAACCTCATATCCTTCCATTCTTCCTTCAACATCCTCAGTCCTTCCACGTTGACCTTGTTGCTGCTCCAAGAACATACTATGCCCTCACCTACCTCAGGATCTTTGCACTTACTGTTACCACTGTCTCTTATGGTCTTCCCCCCCCAAATAATTCATATGACTCAGTCAGGTCTCCCCCTGAAAGTCATATCACTGAGGCCTTTGTTGATCACCCTCGTTAAAATTGCATGCATCTACCCAGCACTCCATATCTTCCTTTCTAACTCCTGTTCTTACCCCTTTCTTCCTCCTATTATTCTCTTCATTTTACTTGCCTTTATTCACTGTGTCCTTTCTGTAGAAAGCAAGATTCAAGAGCACAGGGATCTATATTTTGTTTACAGCTGTATCCTCAGAACTTAAACAATATCTGGTACATGGTATGTACTCAATAAATAAATTTGAATTGATTTTTGGTTACCATAAAAGACTTCCCACAAACTGCCCTAAAATCAAATACCTAGGAAATTCACAAGCTCCCCATGCCTGGAAATATTCATGCAGGGGCTGAATGACCTTTTGGAAGAGATACTAAGGAAAGGATTTGAGCACTGGATATTTGATTGAACTAGACATTAATTCAAACCATTGCCAGCTCTGAAATACCATCATTCTATGAACCACCAAACATGCTAATATAAGATGTCTAAACTCCTAGGACCTAGTGAAGCCAGCGAATGCTTAGAAAACTGAGGTCAGAAAACTGAGGTCACATTTCCAGTTCCCTAAGCCTCAAGAACTGAGTACCCATTGGTAGTTTTTTGTTTTGAGCACAGGCCTTTTGTTTTGTTTCATTTTTAATGTAAATCCGTTAAGCCCCATGAGTCTATTTGGCAACATTTTCTCCTGAATACAAAAAAAAAAAGCAGCATACATCTAATTGCAAATGAGAAATTTCAGGACAAGCTAGTGTTATCAACTAACTGCATTATCTGAAAAAAAAACTCATCATCTCACGTAATTTAAATTCTTGCCCTTTGCTCCCTTATGTATATTTTAGCATTAAAAAGTCTTCTTAAAATTAGTTCAATTCTCCCCTTTGGATAGATTTCAAAACAAAAACAAGGGAGCATTAAAAAGTGGAAGATAATGACTGATAGTTGAGATTTCTTATATAAAGTCTCTTGATTTATGTATGATAATAGATTGAAAGCAGGTGTGGAGAGACCATAAAGAAGAGAATGCACTTCCTAAGACACACACAAATTAGTGGTCTCATCACTGTACAGGGAAGAAAATACTTAATTTTTCTGACAGTGATGAGAAAATCACAGAACTTGAGAGACAGAGACCAAAGATTTGGCCTCCAGTAAATACAAATTAAAGATCCAGACATCTTCTGCACTGCCTCTACCCTCTTTGGAAAGATGGGATTCTTCAGGTGTGTGAGCAGACAGAGGGTCCTACAGGTAACTGGATGATGAAGGCAAAGTAGTCCTCTACTCCCTGAAGCAAAAATATTAAGCAGCTGGGAAACCCTTCAGAACAGAGGAACTGTTCCATCCCTGTTAATGACTTTTCCTCAGCACAGAGATGGAGGGCCCAGGTGAGCAGTCAATTACCTTTTATTTTACCCAAGGCAGGAAGGGGCAGGTTTACCCCCACTACTTTTATAGGAATTCTTCTTTTCTGAACAAAGCAGTCCTGAAATTGGGGTTTTTCAGGTTATACCCATTCTCATCCCAGTTGCCAATCGTAGCCCTAATTCTAGAGAAGTGCTAACGCGTGCACCATGAGTAAGGACAGGCACCCTTAATTACCATTTGTTCCTCACCTTCCCTGCCAGTTCAGGGAAGTACAGGGCTAATTCCTTTAAAAGGTACCTTCCGGTATTGAGCTGAACAGAGTCCAACAAGGTCAAAACTCCTCTTTCTGACATTTTCATTTTCACACTCCCCCCCATATCCACTCTCTCCTTGGTAGTGAGCAGTTCTTCCTTCTACAGAACATATAGATGTTCTATTATAGACAACACACACCTTGAAAGAACGGCAGTGAATAGTAAATTCTGAGTACCTACTATGTGCTTAGGATTGTGATGAGTGCAGAGGTGAAGAATGGGAGGGGAGGAATGACAGGCAGGGGCAGGATGAGTCCAAACAGACATGTCCATACCCGTGTGGAGCTCACAATCCATTAGCAGATAAAGCTACGATTATTTAAAAAAGAGAGAAGACATTAGCATACTATAATGTTCATGCCATGGAAGCAACAAACCTATTGAGCACCCAAGAAGACAAGACTTAGAAGGATTTGACCTGGACTGAGCCTTGAATGATAGAAGGGACAGAGAAACTTGAGCAGTCAGTTTCCAGACTAGCGAGGTCCTCCTGCTCCTGCTGACCTCCCTGATGAAGCCAGATGGGCCGTGGGAAACTCAGGGGAAATCAGCTTTTATCCCACTTTAGGACTCCGCTTCGAATTGTTCAACACTTAGAACTCAATTCTCAGAAAACACAAAATTAAAATGCTGCAACAAAGTCAACAAATTCATTCTTTACAGAGAGCCAGATGATTCTATGAATATATTTGTGATTAGCTTTCTCCAAAGGGAGAATTTTAAACAGGAAACAATTAGCAAGAAAAAAAAAATTTAAGCAGGTACAAGATCAAGGTAAAAAGAGCGGATCCCAGAAAAACTAGGAAGGAATTTGTTTTTAAGTCCTAGGAAGAAGACACTAAGTATCAAAGCAAAGTACAACTCCACCCTAGGGTGACATCTCCTGTTAGAGCCATCACACCTGTCTCAAGCATGACCTTCAGGTCCCAGAGAGAGGTGTTGACTGTCAGACAGAAGGGAGGCACATTGCCTATGTTCACAGAGAGAATCTGTCAAGCCTGCCTGCCCCAATGGGCTTGGGTAATAAAGAAGAGAGAGAGAGGGGTTAGTAGAGGACTTGGGAGAGAAATTGCATTTGTTACATTTGTTACCATTGTTAATAATAATAATAACAGTTTTAATATCACCCTTCCTCACTATCAAAGCTACTTATTTCTTTCTTTCTGACTTGTTTGATATACTCAAATAACTAGAAAGTTACATGTTCAGATCCCCACAAGCTTTTCTTCTCCTGTGAGTGCTGTGGGTCATCCTGGTTTAATCAGTCCTTTTAAAGAATCACCAGCCATTCTTCTGGTTGACATTTTAATCAGGTTTTCCCAAGAATCCCAAAGGAGGGGGGAAATGGGATTGCAATAAAAAAAATCCACTTTTCTGTACATGCCAGTAAATTATAACTTTGCGGCCGCCTTAGAAAAAGAACAAAAGACACATGGCAGAACATTTTTCTGGCAGAAAAAAATTGACAAAGCAGTAGAGCCAAATTCCTCGCAGTATTGACAGTGGGGTTGGGGTGGGGTGGGGGAGACAAGGGCAGGGGAAAGAGCAGTTCCGCGTCTCGTTATGCCTCTGACTCCAGCCTGTAAGTGTTCACAGGACACCTTTGGGATAGGGACAAAATGTCTCCTCTCATGTAACCTTGCAAAGATAGAAAAGGAGAATGCTTTAGGTACTCAAAATAGAATATTCATTCATTCATTTAAGGCTTTGTGCTTGATGACACATAATAGTCTCTTGCTCGGTGTTTCTCCTTGAGAGACTCTTTGCCTCCCAGTGCTTCAGATCTTCCCTGCAGCATCTCCCCTGGTCCCCAGACGACAATGTGAGTGCTGGCGGTGGGTGTGGTATGACGACAGGCATCTGAGGAGGTAAGAACCCATGCCTTGGAATCATACATTGTTGCAAATCAATATTGTAAAGTAATGTTATCTTAATCAAAATTCATTTTAAGTGATTCTAAAATATATGCCTGTGCTATGAACTGAGTCAGTCTGGCTGTTGCAAGGAGGAGCCAGAGCAAGGAATCAGGTAGACATACCGGCTCACCACATGCCTGCTCTGTGTCCTTAGGGAAGTAACTTAACCTCTCTGAATCCACAGACATACATCTGTAAATCAGAAATATGAATATTACTTTCCACTTTAGGTTATGGGGGATTAAATGGAGCTCTATATAGAGGTATAGATATCAGCACACAGCCTGGTTCATAGAGGACACTTAATAAACAGTTGATGGTGAGGAGGAAGAGAAGTGAGAATAGGCAAGAGAAAAGCAACAAAAATGACCCTGACATCCTGATGGTGTTTGCTAGCTCCCAACCTCCTCTAATCTCTCCCTGCATTCATTCCAGATTGGTGCTAGAAATCAAAAACAAGTAACAGTTGTAACTTGTCTTGCCTTAATTGTTAGGATGGGGCTAGCAAAGTGCCACAAACTCAGAGATATAAACAGCAGAGATGCCTTGTGTCACAGTTCTGGAGGGTACAGGCCCAGCAGCAAGGTGCTGGTAGGGCTGGCTTCTGCTGAGGCTGGCAGACAGACTCTGTTCCCGATCTCTCGTCTGGTTTCAGAGCCTTGTTGGCAGTCTATGGAGTTCCTTGGCTTGTAGCAATATCAACCTGATCTCTGCCTTCATTGGCACTGGCATTCTCCCTGTCTATGTCCAAATTTCCTCCTTTTATAATGAGAACAGTCATATTGGATTAGGACCCACTCTAATGACCTCCCTTTAACTAATTACATCTGCAGTGACCCTATTTTCAAATATGCTCACATGCTGAGGTACTATGGGCTAGTTTTTCAAACTCGGAACACAAGGGAGAGAAACATAAGTCAACCCTTCACACCACTTATTCACCACATGACCCTGGGCAAGTCACTTAGCCTCCAGGCCTGGGGTTTCTTGGGGCAGCTGCATGGACTATAGCTGAGCAGGCTGGCCTTTGACCTTCTGCATGCTTTCTCTGGCCACCAGTCATTCTGCCTCTATTATACTGGGCTGGAAATTCCAAAGAAATAACACCCCCATGAGAGACCCTCAACCAGCATGAGCGGCTATATGGCTCCTCCAGCCCCCTTGCCCTCTGATGAGAATTCCACATTGGCTTCCAGTGTCCCCAGAACATGAAGTTCCAGTTGCCAGACCTTTATTGGCTGCCTGGCTTCCCTTGTCTCTCACTTTCCCAGTTCTCTAATAGGGTCTTCTCGCCTCCAAGATAAAAGAACTTATACTGAAATTCCAATCTCAGGATAGACACTTGAGGAGCAAAACCAAGATTGGCATTTGTTCTTGTGATGATTAAATAATTTGATATTTAGAATAGAACCCACTTAGTGCTGCAGAATTACTGACCGCTCCTATCCTCATCAACAAAGCTACATGGTTTTGTTGGGCCTCGAAGCTCCAGTCCCAAGGGGCAAAGGCATCCAATGGGGCTGTTTCACTCACAAGCCTCATTTGGTAAGTAGGTGAGGAAGAAGCGACCGCACCTAAAGTTCTGTCCTCTCACAGAGGAGACACAGGGCTAGCACAATCTCTCAACAACTCCTTTTCCCTTCGGGACAAGAACAAAGATTACTGATGTTTTGAGACCTCAGCTACATGGTTGAGCACTGGAGAAGAAACAAAGAATAATGTATAAGATCATGGCTTCAAAATAAATCCAGATTCCAAGCAGGGTTCTGAGAGCTTCTAAGAGCACAATATTAGGTGAATTGTTGATCTCTCCAAAGCTGAGCTTCTACCTCTGGAACATGGTGTAATGACAGTCATGCTCAAGGATTGCACAGGAAAGCATATTTATTGATAAATAAAGCAGAATTATTATTCTCATTCATTTATTCATGCTTTTTTTAATACTACTGAGATGGGGCTAGGCATTCCTGACATCTTTCTCCTCCCCAAGGCCTTCTCATTGTCACCTCTATTTCCCTCCCACATGCTTGGCATATAGTTGGCACGCAATAAATGCTTCAAATAATGAATGAATAAATGAATAATGCAGGAAAGATTTAAACTATTATTATTCACTTTTTATATGCTGCTTCTTCCAGAAAGGACTTGAGGAGGTTGAAGAATTAATTATATGAGTCAGAGTTTATATGTTCTGACAACGACCATGGAAGGTAAAACATACAGAGATTCCAAATAGCCCAAGATTGTAAGCACTAATTAATTAATGCTAACTTTTCCTGCCTGAGCAAAGGCCTCAGGCTAATAACATTCTGAAACTGCTTAAAAGCAGTTATAGTCACAAAACCAAGATACACCAGGAGTCCACTGGGAGATTTAATAAGATTATACCTGAGCTCTTTATGTCAGGAGGGGGCTCAAGAGACCATTCACAGACGGAAGCAAGATGGGGAAAAACCTCACTCAGCAAATAGTATGCCATTAACTTGGTGTGTGTGGATGGTACTCAGTGAAGCAGTAATTGAGTCAATAAAAAATGAGAGTGGATAAACAGGCCAAAATCAGGAATGGGGTGGGGGGATAAAATTGCTACTTCCCAAAGAAATAAAGAGTGAAGGAAGTTGAAAAATATAGGTCACTGTATCAGAATCTTAAATACAATACATATTGAATAAGTGGAAATAGTAATAGAGTGAAGTGATGGGGATAGTGGTCACTTAATAAAAATAATGGCTAGGATTATGGGTGCTTTGGAAGTAGGTGTGTTACAGGAACAGGCATTTGTGAAGAGGTGTAAACCTATACCTGTAAATCAAATAGAGTTATAAACCAACGTTGCCTCAACAGGAAACAGTAGTACTAAACATAATAATGACTATAATATATTATGTGTTCACTATATTCAGGAACTGTCCTATGTCGCTTTACCTGCATCTAATTGACACAACCTACTTTGGTTCCATGATTAGTCCCAGTTTTCACTTTAAGAAAAGAAAATACAGAGAGGTTAAGTGACTTATTTTTCATTTATCATTTCATTTACTCCTGACTACCATGTTTTAGGGCAATTATTATTATTTGTCCCCATCTTATAAATGAGAAAACTCAAGCACAGAGAAGTTAATATTTAGCCAAGGTCACACATTTATTAAGTACTAAGTCAGGGTTCAGAGCTACCCAACAGAGCCCAGAGCTAGCACTAACGTGGCTTGCTACCTGAAATATACTTGACCACCGCAAGAAATATGTAGCATGAAAATTTTGAGGGTGTATGTTTATAATAATAATAATAGCTAACCTTTATGCAGAACTCACTGTGAACAAGAATCATTTTTTCAATAATTAACGTCTCCTTACAACAGCCCTGAAGCAGGGAGTTCATTATACCCATTTTACAGGTGAAGACACTGTAACAGAGGAACCAAGAATCTGTCGTTTTATACAGTAAATACGGGAGTCAGGGCATTAAAGTCTGTTTTTAACCACTCTGCTCTCCTGCCTAAAAATAATATTTTGGGCCACGTTGAACAATGCAGCACTCAATAATATGAAACAGAAATCAGTAACAGCGGTGAACTTCCTTTCAGAACCTCATTTTCTCAGAGGGGCATTCACATCATCATTATGTTCAATGGCAATAACCCCTTTTAAACCTGTTGGTCGGATTTGGGAGAAAATGTTCCTGTGCCTAAGAAAGAAAAAACAGACAAATGGAGGCATAGTGCTGGTGGCAGACTTTGACAGGACACAGGAGGTGGACAAGTTGCCTCCCAAACACCTGTCACTTGGTTCTGGGGTCCACAAAGGTCTCTGCTGTCCATGGGGTGGGGAGCGCTCCTCCTGCTGGGGATGGTGTGCAGGAGGAAACCGAACTGGGTTCCACTACTCCAGAATCTCCCTCCCTTTGGAAAGCAGACAAGGCCTTTATTGTATTTTTTCTATACCCTGCCGTTTCTTTTCTGTAAGAGCTATTGTCAGAAGAGATTCATAAGGAGATAAAGCTAGGAGCTGCTGGTCTATTGAAAATACCTTTTGTAGCAATCCACGAAATGTGAATATTCCTGCAGCTGTTACCTGTGTTAATGGGAGGCCCTTCTAAGCTACAAGCGCGGCTTGCTCTCCCTGTTGCTAAAACATCTCTATCTGCAGTGCGCGTGATGGAGAGGCAGTCACAAAAGATCAAACAACATGGCTGGGAAGGTTTATTCCTCGATTTTATTAATGTTCTAAACTCCAAGAAGACCCATGTGTGCCAGGGGCAGTGTGTGCCTCACAAGAGTGACCCTACTTTTGAAGTCTAACTAATCTCAGCACTGAGTCCTATCTGCTAAAGGTGGTTAGAAAGAGATCTTGCAGCCTAGGGTCTGCAAATCAGAAAAAGGAGCACCAGAGTCCTGATAGGGGGAGACTTGATTAGCTGCCTGGTTTCGGACTCTCACGCCACCCTGTGTTTACCTCATCTCAATACACATCAATCATGCTAGATTGAAATTGCCCAGGAACACGATGGTATGTCTCACCCAATAGGCAGTAATATCTCTGTGATCAGAAAATAGGTTTCATTTACTTTTGTTTCTGCAGAACTTGGCACGGTACCTCGCTGATATAAGCACTCAATAAATACAGTGACTCAAAAGGCAGCCTGCTGGGGTAGCACCAGTCTCAGCTAATGTTAAAAACAAAACAAAACCACAGAACTGGGGATTGTTTTCAACCACAGAACTGAGTGCTTTCTTTCCAGTACTAGACATTCTGACATGGTTTGTCTCATTTTATACTCATGAGCAATGCTATTGTGTAAGTAACAGATGAGGAAATGGAGGCTCACAGGGATTAAGTCACTTGCCCAGGGTGATACAGAAAATTAGTGGTCTGAGCTGGGATCTGAAACCAAGAAATTTGATTCCAGTTTGCATGAAATTAAACATACCCTTCCATAGGTTCCCTCAGATGTAAGTCCCAATTTGTGATTTCTTTCTCTTCCCCCCAGTGCCAGCCCTCTTTCCAACCTCAGAGTTCTTTATTGTTAACTTTAGAACCTAGAGAAAAATGCCTGAAGTAGCATCCTTAGAACTGACCCTAAGTTTCAGATCAGATCAAAAAGGCACAGGATGGAACACCTACTTCTGATGAGAATCAGATCCTCTGGTGAATGCTATCCTTGGTGAAGCACAGACACAGTCTCAATTCTGCCAACCTACCTACAGTTGGCCACAGACAAGTTCCCCACCTCTCTGATACCTAAAGGCACTTCCTCAAAGAAGACATACATATGGCCAATAAGTACAGGAAAAAAGGCTCATTATCAGAGAAATGCAAATCAAAACCACAATGAGATACCACCTCACACCTGTGAGAATGGACCATTTCAAAAATGCCAGAAATAAGAAGGAACAAACAGGAACCCTCTTACACTATTGATGAGAATATAGATTGAGCCAGCCCTTAAAGAAAAGAGTCTGAAGATTTCTCCAAATATTAAAAATGGATCTACCATATGACCTAGTATTAACTCTAGGTATCTGCCTGAAGAATAAAAATAATAATAATAATAATAATAATAATAATAATAATAATAATAATGAATATGTGCACCCTTATGCTCATTGCAGCACTATTTCCAATAGCTAAGCTACACAAACAAGCTAAGTATCCAAATATAGATGAGTGAGTCAGGAAGATGGGGTACATGCACATGATAGACTACTACTCAATGATCAAAAAAGAAAAGACAAACTCTTGCTATTTTTAATAACATGGATGGGACTAGAGACTATGCTCAACAACATAAGTCAAAAGGAGAAAAACAAATACCAGATGGTGGTACTTTTATGTGTAATATAGAAAAACAAAGCAAAGGGTAAGGTAAAAGCAACAAAACACAGAAATCCAACTGTAGGCTATCAGACTGGGGAAGGGGCGGGGAGAGAACAAAGTGGGACTGAGGGAAGGGTTACAACACACTATGGTGGAGGACTATGGGTATTTGGGTGGGGTGTGGTAACAACACCCAATGGGCCTGATCCTATACTTCTAAATCATATTGAAATCATTGTAAACCAATGATACATCATAGAGAGAGAGAGAGAGAAATTAAAAATAAATAAAACATGCAGATAATGATGCTACCATTTCCTTTTCCTGGCTTAATTTCCATGAAGACTGCTTAAGGTGAGTGTAGATGAGAGCGCTTTACATGCTGCTAACACAAGGAAGTGGTTCCTCTTCAATGACTTTTATTTAGGAATGAAGTAGGTTGCTTTTACTCACTTGCTCTTTGTACCTAACAAAGAGGAATAAGAAACAAAACCTCCTTCCTCCAAGAAAGAGACACAGAAAGACTGAGACAGAAACAGAAGAGACAAGCAACAGAGACAAGGACATAGGCAATGATATGGGAATGGAACACCAAAGACTGAGGGAGAATCAGACAAGGCTAAAGAGATACAAATAGGAGAGAGATGAGTCAGAGAGAGAATCCACGGTTGACAGATTTTCCTATCTATTCCATTAGATGCAACAAGTAATTTGCCTCCAAGACCAGACCCAAGAACTCTGGCCTGGCTAGTGCTCAAGTTAGGTGAGGATTACCATACCAGAGGCCCAGGAAAGATAAGCCCACTTCTGCAGAATACCAGTAATGTTCTCTTCTGCTTTATGGATAAAAGGGAAGTTCCACATTTATGGTGGTAACATCATTCCTTTAGCCAAGGTTATAGTAACTTGATAGATCTTCTAGCAACTTAGCTTCTGGCTGTTCACACAGATCTCATTCCTGGCACTCTGTTCCTATCTTTTGCTGACCCAACTCTTCCTCCCTCAATAGAAATATAAAAGCCATAAGTTTGTCGCTGTCTCATGCATCTGAGTTTCACACGCATCAAAGCTTCTCAGCACTCCTGTGATGTAAGAAAGGCAAGGGTCCCAGCAATGTGCAGATTGTTCGTGATTACTCATGATGCATCTACTCTATGCCAGTCACCACACAGTGCACTTGATGCAAGCCTCTAGTCCTAGCCGTGATTTATCACTTACCCCCAAGTTAAGATGTGAAAACTGAGGCTCAGAAGGTTTTGTTCTCAGGCATCGTCCTATAGCAGAAAACCATGACTGGGACTGAAATCTCTGACTCCACACTCAGGCAGTTCTCCCTGCATTCATCCCTAGAGGATTTCAGGTTGGTTTTTGAAGGGGGAAAAAATCTTATAGTAGGTAGATGAGATTTGTACTGGCCAATAAGAGTTCAAAAAACAAAGGTCTGGAGCCCCTCCATTTGTCTACCATGAACAGTTTCTTTGGTTTGCCACTTTCCCTTCTCTGGGCACTCAATAAAATGGAAGTGCTACCTACTTAAAAGGTTTCTAAGAAATCCAAAACCTACTTGTAGTAGTAGCCTCACTACAAGTGTCCTAAACAATGAAAATTGCTTTCCTTAAGTGAAACTAGACTCAAGTGGTTTGTTCTGCCCCAGTACAGTCAGTAGTCCAGTCAAAAGTGTTTGTGTGATTTTTCCAAAGTTCCAAAAACAACCCGAGGAAATAATAAAATACCATCCTCTTTATTGAAGTCTGAGATTCCCCAAAGCTGAAGACTGCAAAATGTGGTGTTTGATTGCCCTAAATGAAAATGTTGGAAGATAAAGAATCCCCTTGGCTCTAACCTTCAAGGAGCAAACCATGCCTTGAGGCGAGGAAACACAGCCAGTCTAATACATTCTCCCTCTGCTAAATTCCACATTCTGCAAAAATTTTCTCTTCTCCCTAAGTACATTAGTGCAGAAGGCAATCAATACCAAAAACGCTAGCTTTATCCTAAGGGATCCTGATTGCAAAACAGAAACTCTAAGCAGCTCAGTTCCTAAACTTAAATGGTTGACCCCTACCTCTCTGTGTGGTGCCCTCTTTGAGATACTCATGCATCTTGGTTTTCAAAGTGAAAGGTTGCTCTAATGAACCATGGACTGTGCTGCTAGGCTGATGAAAGGCAAGGCCTCTGTAAACACTTCCAGTTGAGGACTTTTTTTTCTGGAAACTTCAGGAAGGTCTGGTGAGGTTTAGAGCAAATGATGGCCATTACTTCCTTACAATATTGAAATATAAGACTGATTCTCTTCCTCCTCTGAACCAACTCACTGTTTATGCTTGGGATTGATTATAGGAAGGCACTCCCTAATTTTCCCAGCATGCACCAGAGCAAAGCCATTGTATAAAATCATAGTAAGCCAAATTCTTCTTCAGTCCACTCCCTTTCCTGTTGCTACTATAGAATGTCCTGAGAAAACAGACAAATAAGAAAAATCCTCTTACTGTTACTCTACTTAACATTAAGAACAAATATGGGGAGTAAATCACAATGGGCAAGAAGGGTTTAATTAGGACCTTATTTAAAAAAATGAATGGATTAAGAGATCATGTGTATATCTTATATTTAACAGACAGTAGACTCTTTAGGTATCAAGTCATAATGTGGATTTTTTTGCCATTTATTTCCCCCCAAAAAAAGAATTGAATGACAACCCAATTTATGATCCATCACTTCCCATTTGATTTTCACAAAATGATCACTTAGAGTATTATTTTCGCAAAAATATTCAAAGGTTTCTTAAGTTTTCTCATGGGTTTTCATCATTTTTTTGATATTCATCCTGTTCACTTTTGAGGTCTTGTTCCAGTTATAGCTGAATAACAAATTAGCCCCAAAATAGTGACTTCAAATAATACCTATCTGGTTCATAACTGGGCAATCTGAGCTGGGCCCAGTGGGGACAGGCCTTTGTAAACATTGCCCTATGGTCATCAGTCATTAAAGGCTGGGGCTCAGACCATCTGCCATCTCATTCATGTCTGGTGCCTGAGCTGAAGTCTGGTACCTGAAGATTCAACCTGAGGTTAGATCGCTATTCATGACCCAGCCCATGACATCACAAACAGCTTTCCTTCCGCCACATTCTTTTCCTTTGAACGAAATCTAAAGCCAGCACACATACAAGGGGAGCATTAGGTCTACCATTTGTAGGAGAGGTCTTAAAAAAATTGTAAATCAGGGTCGGGCATGGTGGTGCATGCCTGTAAGCAGCAGCCTAGGAAGCTGCGGCCAGAGCCAGGGATCACAGTTTGAGTCCTGCTCAGGGCATGTAGCGAGACCTAGTTCCAAAAAAATATAGCTGGGTATGGTGGCACGCACCTGTAATGCCAACTACCTGGGAAACTCTGGTTGGGGATTGCTTGAGTCTGTGGTACCCCAGGCAATGTGAGCCTATGGTTCCACAGGCAAAAATAGTGAGACCTAGTCTCAAAAAAAAAAAAAAAAAAAATTGTAAACCTATCTTAAAATCACCAAAGCATCTATCATGTAACCTTCCCTGTTGATTTTTCTCTGGTTCAACTCTGCCTGTAACATTTGTCTTTGGTTCCATGTAAACTTAGCATGTCAGGTCTGTGAGGGCTGGGATTATTATATGTTCAATACATATTTAGTGAATTAACAACTGATCAGTCATTCTGTAGTATCACTTTAGTCATCCTCATGAAATCCCATATCCTTTACAAGATTTGCCATTTTATTTTGCAACCAATTTTCCATGTGTTTTCATTTTATTACCTGGAGCTAGCAACTTGAGACAATCAACAGGAAACTACTTAAAAATGATACTGATAAGATGAGCAGAGATAGAAGTTAACATTACCCAAGGGTATTGAAATCGGATTAATATTGTAAACAACTACTTCATTTTGGGGAAGGGGGTGGAATAGAAGGCTTCTGCTCCCCACATGAAAGCTCATAACTGCAAAAGATCAGATAACAAAGACCTAAATAACAAGGACTTCAGAATACCTTTGAGCAAATTGAAATCTCTCCTAGCTAGAGGTTTCTCTATTATGGAAGAGCAAGACCCTTCAAGTTCTAACTTCTTGATGATTTTAGAACTTAGAATTTTAGGTCAGAGTCATAGATGATAGCCCTGGCATTAGTATAGCATGGTAATACGCTTATAATAATAACAATAAACACTGAGGATATTTAAAATTGCTGCTGAGAAATTTTCATTTATTATGTTTCAGACATCATTGAACTCTCCCTGTTTTATATAATCTCCATAGCAAACCTTTGTGATAGGTATTATTATTTCCATTCCTCATATGCTCAAATAAATTACAGAATTTCCTTGGTAATATGATAGAAACAGGAATGATCTCAAATCTAACAACAGAACCCATGCTATTCACCACACCTTCTCACCTCCTATTATTGAAATACAGAATGACCACATTAGCTCTAACTGGAACTAGTCATATTAGAAAACCGAATCCATAGTAAGGGTCTGTAACAGACCTCAGTAAAGTGCACTTAATTATGGAAAGACCAGAACATCCAGGTTATAAGCCAGCTCCATGGACTGCCCTCTGTGGATATGACCACATATTTTATTTCTGGGCTCCTGAAAAATTTTCTAAATAACGCTAATTCAAAAATCTCTTCTCAATTCATCAGAGCACTTGGTTTCCCTGATGAATAATTCACCATTTCCATCCTATCCTAAGATTATACACAGACTAAGGATTTGACCCATTTTGAAGTGTTTGGGATATTTTCAAAATAAGCCAGAAATTAAGTACTTGGGGTTTTTGTCCCTAATGCTGATCTTCAAAGGATCAAGATAGTTTACAGGTGTTATCTAACTCACTGTCACAACAAAGCCGTCATTATCTCCTCCATTTTGTTCATGGAAGAAACTAAAATAGGAAAATTATAGACTGATGTTGACACTGTCCCAAGGATCTTCTGGTAGCTCTATATCAACAACTGAATGAGGAAGGTGATAAGAGAGCCAGACTGGTGACTATGTGTCTTCAAATATGTCTTAACTGGAAATAGAAAGCTGGCTAGATCAACTGGATGCTCCATAACTAGAGCGCTCAGCTTTGCATAGATTTTTTTTCTGCTTTACAATGAAAATTCTGTGTTAACTCTCCTTTATACAAAGGAAACAACTTCTAAAAATCTGAAATGAACATTTCAGAGTAGTCAATGACTCGTCAAAGTCCAAAGCAATAAAGAATTGTCCAAACACTGTGAGTCTCCTCATAGTCTTCACTTTGCCTTAACTTGTTTCAGCATGGCCAGCTATTATCTCACTGATGAGGGGACTGAAGCTCCAAGTAACTTGTCCAAGATTATCAACCTGGTATGTGGAGGAACATAGCAGTGCAGACACTTTTTGTTATTTTCTTTTAAGGGGTCTTGGGTGTAGGGTTCTGGAGCACCATTCTATTTTTTTAGGGTGTCTTCATTTTATTTTTTTTCATGGACTCATTCTTTATTAATGAAATTTGAGCACAATAGCAGAAATTAGGGTACAAGAAGAGAAAATAAGAGTCACTCAGATGACTGGTTATTTAGGTTACTGAGGACTTTTATTTTCAAATATATATGATGTAATATATATACATATAATACATATATGATGCAATACATACACAATGATGTAATGTATATATATTACATCATTGTGTACCCTGGGGTTCTCCCATTTATTAACCATCTTTCTTAATCTTTTGTGCCCTCCACCTGCCCCATTTTCTTCCTCCTCCCCCTCTCTCGCTCTATGGTTCAGTTCTGTCAGTTGCTTCTAATTTTTCTTATTTGTTTTTTCCTATATGCTTCATAAAAGTGAGACCATCCCATATTTATCTTTCTTTCTGGCTTATTTCTGCTAATATGAGTCCATCTAGCTCCATCCATGTTGCTGCAAATGACATATGTTAATTTTCCTGGATTGATGCTCCAGCACATTCTACTTTCCCACCTGGGAAGCCCCACTTATTACATCCCATCATTAAGTCTTGGGGTGCTCCCCATAATATTCACAAGAACCTTTCACTAAAGAAGAGCTGGGTGTAAAATCAGGTAAAAGAAAAAAAAAGACTTTTTAACTTGAACTTAGCACTCCTAATGCCTGCTTCTCCCTAGGAAGCAGGCTACAAGCAGATAATTAGCATTTTCACTGTTCATCTACTATTGGTATGCAAAAATCAGCTACCAGCTTCTCTCAGCTTTCTTCCCCTCTCTTAGACCTAAAAAGAAGAAACTAAGAAACACAGTTTAAACTTCAGAATAGTTTGCCTCAATTTACCCTCTTTTAAACTTCCATGGGTTCTTTCCACCGTCCCCAGCCTTCACAACCAAAATCCCAAGCTAAAGCGAGACTCTTAAAGTGCAGACTAATTTATTTCTAACAGAGTGATTTCTAATTACTACAAAAGAAACATGTAAGTAAAACTCTGATTACTTTAACATTGTCCAAACCTTTCTCAACATTGTCCAAAGTCCTTTCCCAGATTGTCCAAAAATCCTTAGTCTCTCAGTCCTGATCATCTCATCAACATCAGTCAGAGTCATCTAAGACATCTTCCTTTGGCATGCTCCTTCCATGCCATCTTCTTGTCATCCTCGTCCAGGTAGTAGAAGAAAATCCATAGCACCGGAACCAGCAAAGTTCACTTTCTTTTCAGGCCTAAGTTTTGCACAACCTCTTCCAGACACAAGTCAAACTCAGCAAAACAAACTCCAACATGGAGTTCAAATGCAAACTCCTTAACTTCCTTTAACACACATGCTCCTAGCCTGGGCCAGCCAAAGGCTGCAGGCCCCAGACCTTGACCACATAGCCAGGCTCACATGGCTCACACTTTCATCCTGCAAAGTCCCTGACCATCCCACAAAATGACTGATATGAATCCCAAATCAGAATTCGAATCACAACCTCCTCATTTCTTTGTTCCAAACCTCTTTATATATCCTATATCCCCCCCCCTCCCTTCCAGGAACAGTTCCTAACTTATCACATTACACATTACAAAGAAAAAAACCTCTTTTACTTCTTCCATTCCCTGTATCTTTCTGAAAAGAAATTCTAATTAAGGCCATTCTCACATTTTAGCATATCTTCCTTGAAATCTGCAATCTTAAACAGGAGACAATGACACCCAGGGGGGTGGCACCCCCTATCAGGTGGAGACACCAACTGCCTCAACACAGGGTACTGGCATTTGGGTTGAGTCAGAGAGGGTAATGCCCTGAGATTTGGACAGTCTCCAGGAGCCAAGAGCAGCACTTTCCCACTGGGAGGGACAGCCATTAAGTCTTTAAGACAATGAAACAACTTGTTTTGGTTGCTTTGGCCTTGAACCTTGGCAAAGGTTAGAATGCTCCTTCTACAGGAAGGAGCACTATTCTAACCTTTGCCAAGGTTCATGGCCAAAGCAACCAAAACAAGCTGTACACGATAGAGCATGCCCACTCCCCATTAGGTACCAGGTTAGTTGACAGACTTTTTATTTGGCCCAAAGGAAGTATGGTATATGGTATGCAGGGCACAGGATAAACTGAAATTCAGTAGGGAAAATGAACTGAGCACATACAGCCACAAGTCTCCAGACTGGCAGGAGACCCAGAGGTGGGGTCTGTGGGTATGGGTTCCTGGTATTGTCAAGGTCCAAGGGTGCAGCAACCCAAAACACCCCATACAATTAACCAGCTACTGGGTTGGTAAACCAAGGAATAACCTCAATCCAATCCTGAAAGCCCTGTAAAACAAAGACAGATAAAACTAACAACTGATTAGTTGCACTCCTTATAAAGACTGCACAACAGACAACAAAAGCAAGATGTTAAATTATAAGAATGTGAATGGCTTTTGTCCCCATTCCTGGAAGGCAGCCTCAAAATGCTTGGAATTTGCAGAGTGATAAGGAATGTCTTTGTTGTTCTTCCTGGGTCCTGATACTTTATTCTCTGAGATGACTCAACTTGAGCCATAAATACTTTAGGCTAATGATGTGATGGAGAATAGGAGCTAACCACACCACAAAAATCAATAGTATGATAAGAGAGTTGGGGTTTTGAGCCTGGCAATATCAGCCTGACCTCTGCAGAGGGGAACTAGACTTGAGTTTAACCCTTTGGAAAATAACTCAATCAATCTTGCCCAAGTAATGAAGCCCAAATAAAACCTCAGATACAGAAAGTCAGGTAACCTTCCTGCTTTGCTAGACACTGTGTATACTGTTATATATTGATGTGATCCATTCTGATTCCATGGAGGGAAGATGCTGGAACTTTGTGTTTATGAACCTGCACCTCAGGAAATGCATATTCTTTTTGGGTTGGCTCTGATTTTGATCATTTTTGTTATCATAAAGTGGTAATCATAAGTATAGCACTTTCCTGATTCTACAGGTCCTCTAAAAAATTACCCAACCTGGGGTATGAGAATCCCCAAACTTATACTCAATTGGTCATTTTTTTAATTTTCTTATTTTCATTCAACATTGGTCATACTTGTATAGTTATGGTTTCACTTTAGTTTGGCCCTTCTTTCAATAATGCACCCACATACCACCACCCTGCTCCCCCTTTTTCTATTCCCGTCTTCAATTATTCCAACCACTCTCTCACTACAAGTCATAGATCGATGCTTGGTCCACTGGTCTCTTTTTCCTCTTTTGGAGCCATGTCTTTTCCTGGGTGAGGACCTGCACTCCTGCAACACAGTAGATCATGCTGCTCAGATCTCCAGGAGTAACTCTGAGGCAGGCAGTCAGGTCGAGGACATTAGGAACCTCTTGTAGGGCAGGTATGTGGCATGGTTCTCCAGCTTCCTTTATTGTGACACTGCCTGTAGTGTAGGAGACTATCTCCTTTTCTCGAGACATATATGTTCACTGGGTTCCATGCTTCCTCATTCATGCTGGTTATTGCCTCCATTCCGATGTCTATCACATGATGTTACTTCTAAACTTTATAGTTCTGACATCTGTGTTAGGAACCCAGTTTCCAGCACTGGCTATGGAGAAGTTCCCAGATGGGGACAGACTTCAGCCGGTGGTTAGTTCAGCCTATTGGTCAGTAACAAGCATCACCTGGGGACTTAAAGATGGCGTCTCATGGACGATGGTGCCCTTAACCTGTGAAGTCTCACCTAAGTTGGGGCAATTAGCATTAGGAGTCAGTTCTGATGATTATGTGGAAAATCCTGACTAAAAGATATTTTCAGGATACAAAGCTGACCATCATATGATTTTCAAGAGCAACATTTTCTAAGGGCCATGTTTTCCCAGTCCTATTTCATTGTCCTATTTTACTAGATGATCTTACCTTAACTAACCAGACCCATGACTCATTCAAGATAATGAGGAAACACCACAGCTGCTATAAGATCTTCCACAGATGGGAATCTCTGCTCATTCCTCCCTCACTCTTTTATTTTTTTTGCACCTCTGCTGTGCAGCAATCTAAGATTTCATTCCTCATTAAAATTTAAAAAGGCAAACAATATCTAAATATATCTAACTTTCTTTTGCACTGTTCTGACTTCTAACCAGTTCCAAGTCTGGATACAGCCTTTAAAAACACTAAATAAGTATATCTATAAGATGAGAAGATAAAGCATAGACTAGATCAATGAGTTAATATAGAATTAGAATTAAGCAAAGGGAAAGAATCTCAGACTCTCATAAGTCACTCTTATAAGAACTAAGCAGTAAATTTGAAAGCTGTCCAAGACCACAGAGATTAAATAGTTCAAAACCTTCATTTTATAGGTGAGGAAACTAAGAACCAGAAAGGTTACAGTGAAATGTCTTCTCTAAATTATGAACTGGGAATCTGACTGTTTTCCTGGAATGTATTTTATTTATAGGAGCTAAACTCACTAAAAAATCTTTCCCCAAAACAGAAAAATCAAATCATGAACATGATCTTATTCATGACATAATTTGAAAATGTCACCTTTAATAACAGAATGACCTTACAATTATATCAAGACCTGAGACAAGAGAATCTTCCAAGTTCCAGGAAAGAAAGATCTCCATTTTTATTTTTGTGAAAGCTACCTTGTAGAATAAAAGAATGAAAGTCAAGTGTCTTGGATGTTCCTAGAACCACGCTAAGTTTCTGTGGCTTTTCTGTGACTTATTCCCAGTTCTCTGATTATAAAATCAGATGATAATAGAGGTTTCTGAGAGAGAGATTTGGTCATACTCCTAATTCAGCAAGAGACTTTGCTATTTAAAGAAATCCAAATGTAAACCTTTTGTAAAGCCAAAAAGAAAATTCTTTTCTAACATAAATAACCTCCCCACAGTACTTCTGTTTTGTTAATTCAGGTTTCTATATGTAGCCATTTCCTTTGACTGGGGTTCTCTGTACTACAGAACTTCACTTATTCTAGGATGACATAGCAAAACGGGCAGGTGACAAGCAAAGTGGTTGGATATTCTCAGAGAAAGAGTCACCTGATTCAGGTAGAGCAGGCAAAAACATAAAATCTTTATTTCCTTTTTCCTGACCTAGCAAGGCTGTTTTTCAAGCTCCAGTCAGAATATACAGCAGCAAACAGCTCACAAATGTTTAATACATGATCAAATGCACCTTCCAATTTCACCCAAACACCTAATGTATTATTCTAGTAGCTGCTGAGAGACAAGCATCAATCAACATTCAAGTTACCTCATCCTTTCTCAAGGTGAAAGAACTAAAACAACTGTATTATCTGTATGACAATCACTCCTGTTTTATTTGGAGTTGCGTTCCACTCTGACCATCAGAGAAGCAATGACATCGTTTTACTGCTGCTCTTATTAAATATTATTACTGTGGTGCAAGCTTGACGGTCGAGAGAGGAGAAAACGGAGACAGCTTCATTGCCCAGAGGAGATCCAGTAATCAGATGGTCTGCAGCCTGAAGAGGACATCAATCTTCTGAATCCAATTCTGAATATATACTTTAGCAGCAACTGTAGAGTCTCCGCTATAAAATGTTGACAATATTAAGGCAACTGCTGATCTAAAAAGTGTGTGTTTAAGAAAGAGAACAAAGGGGAGGGCTATAGAAATTGAGAACAATGTTAAGAATACTAATCAAGATTCAAAAAAAATACTGAGAAATACATTGGTCTGACCCTTGAATTTTATTTTCTTTCATTGTAGACTTTTTTTTTAAGGTTGTCTGGCATCTAAGCTGCCCACTTCCTGTAGTGAGAAATACCTATCCCCATGAATATACTCTTACAGGGTTTCAAGTGAGCTCCCCCAGGGAGAACCAATGTGTATGAAGGGCCCAGAGTTTCCTGCCCCCAAACCTGGTAGGTTTCCTGCCCCCACACCCCTACTCACTGATCAAGGCTCAGTGAGATGCAGTGAGAGTCTCACTCCCCTGCATTTTGAGCAAGTGAGGCAGACAGGGGGTTTTAAATGTAATTATGGCTATAAATGATGGCACAGTAGCACAAATTCTTACTTTTTTTTATCCTGCCCCCCCAAAATTATTCTGCTTTTTGACACTCTTGCCCACAACCAGTTTCCAAAAACTTACCTCCCCAGTCTCCATTACACTTTCCATAGATCTTCTTTCTGCTTTAGAGTTATAAGTCTGTTACTTGTACCCAAAACATCATGACTTATATCCTTCCTTATGAGATGTCCATAAATGTGAGGCTGCAGTTCAGAATGGGGGACATCCAGAAGGGGGAAATATGCTTCCAAAAAGCTAGTTATTATTTAAGGTTCCTATTTTATGTTTCATTATACCATGAGAAATGCATACAGAAAATGAATACTCTTCCCCTTGTATGTTTATTATCACTCTATCTGTGGAGAATGTTTTACTGTTACCCTGTTTGACAGAGAAATGACTGGTAACTTTTCTCAATCTTTCAACAATCTTAGCCCTACACATAAGTAGAAGACTGAAGCTGGGACAGTAAGAAAGCAACAGGGAATGTGAAATTTTGAAACTGGAAGAAAAATAGACTTTGCCTACCATGGCAGCAAACTGAACAAGGGTTATGGGGCTCCCAGGATGGATCCTACAACTGAGAGGCACCAAATCCTTAAGAGAAAGCAAGCCAGACACTGCCATAGTGTAGTGAATAAAGAAGCTAAAAGCATTTGTTTCTGAAAGCTGCAAATAGTATGATGACAACAAAAAAGAGTTCAGAGCATTAATTGCCTGTGTCTCAGGGAGAGATTACAGTCACAGAAGAAAAAGCCTTCCATACCTTGCTTCAGTTAGTGCTCTAAAAACACATCTCCAACTATGTTGCATACATGCTTTGGATGCATACAGATAGGTATTTGGGGATTGGTGCTAAATATTCATCCTCTTAGCATCTTCTAAATTATTCAGGAAAGAATCTCTGAAAGAACTACCATAATCAACTTGATCTTCAAGTAAAGGAACACTGATAAATCTTTCTAAGAAGTTCATGAGTGAAATATCTATAATCAACATGGCTGCCTCTCCAAGCCAGAGGACACATACACACACAGACACACCCACAGTCACACATACATGCATGCACAAGAAACCAGGAGGCCTGACACTAGGAGGCCGGAAGTCAGTACTCCCACCCAGACGCTAGACTAAGCACATGAAGTGAACTCACAGAAAGCCTGAGCTAATCAATTTTTAAAAGCGGAAGGAAGGAAGGAAGGAAGGAAGGAAGGAAGGAAGGAAGGAAGGAAGGAAGGAAGGAAGGAAGGAAGGAAGGAAGGAAGGAAGGAAGG
>PVHY01021845.1:0-23292 GCA_004024945.1 Uropsilus gracilis
CGGTGGCGGGTGCCTGTAATCCTAGCTACCTGGGAGGCTGAGGCAGGGGATCGCTTGAGTCCAGGGGATCAGGACTGCCCCCCTCCCCCAACAGAGCAAGACCTACTCAAAAAAAAAAGTAGGAATTGCCATTAGGTATGTGTGAAAAAGAGGCCTAAACAGGATAAAGGTACTCCCTTCTTTTACTTTGTTGCAAATTCCGGATAGGGAAGAGAAAATGGATCACCAGGTGGGTGTGTGAGGGGAAATGGAGCCTCTGGTTTTCAGGAAAAAATATATAAAATGAAAGGGGCAGAGCTTGGGGGGACAGACTTTTGGAAAGGGGACATGAGAATGGCAGGCTGTTAGAGGAAGCCCATTTGGCCAGGCTGGGCAAAAACCCCCTGGAAGAGTGAGCTGATGGTGGCAAGGAGCCATGGTGGCAACAGGAACACTAATATGGACCGCGTATTTGTTCATAAAATTTAGGCATTGCATTAGCTGTAGCTGAAAAAGAGGTAAAAGAGGCCTAAACAGGAAGGGTAATTTTACTTTGTTGCAAATTCCTGGTGTGAACCCTAGAGGAGAGAATGTATTACCTGGAAGGTGTGTAGAAGGAAATTGGTTTCCCTTTCTCCTTCCTTTTATCTCTACCCTCTCCCTGCTTTCCACTGATTCTTTCAGACTCTGCCCACACCAGGGCATTTTGGCACCTATTCAATTTTCAACTATGTCGTTAGCCTGTATCAGTGGGAGAGTGGCTGGCAGAAGAGCAGCCAGTGTAGAGGGTGTGGTGCCACAGCAAGGTGGCACAGAGATAGCCAGGGATTTGGAAAGCTGATTTTGCATTAGCATTTGTTGAAAAGGTTTGAAGAGCCTTAGCGAAACCACAACTCAGAACACTGGAGAGAGAAGCAGAGAAGACAATGGAAAAAAACTGCACTTTGCAGAGTGCCTGCCTCAGGTTTGGAGGGGCAAAGGGGCACCATCTTGGACATGTGTTTAGGGCTTTTGGACTAAACAGTAATTGGGGTAAAATAAATGGCCACTTGTGGCATTAAGGACTTTGTTTTCCTGGTTAATTTTCCTTGGTAAAACTCTGTTGTTTAAATTGCACTGTGACGTTAGCAACTGCTCTGCATGGGGGGGAAAAACCTTAAAGTGGGCGGTAAAGGCTTCACTTTAAAAGTGCCACTTTTTTCCTTTGGCTTGCTAGTTGGAGGTTTTTGCCCCATTTGATCAGATACCAAACACAGTGGATGGGGGGGCAACGAATGGGTCTTAGCAGGAAAAGGAACCCTTTGAAGTAACACAGGTAAGAGGTAACAGTGGCTGGGCAGGGGGCAGCACTGTGGATGAGGATGTGGCTAACTTCAGTGTCAGTGGTGAGACTTCAGGCAGGGTCACAGCCAGTGCGGGAGAGGGAGAAGGGCCCTTCTGAGGAGAAACCAGTTAGGCCAACATGTTGGCAGCAGTCAGGGCAGTCCTGTGTCCAACCTGGGTAACAACCTCCAGAAAACACAGCAGAGACAAGGTGCCCAGAGTTGCTGTTTAATGCCCAATAATCTCAAGACAAGGTTTACATTGTGCTTATCAGAGCAGGACTCGGAGACCAGATCAGAACCAGGTGACGCATATGAACCCCCAGCACAGAGACCAGGATCCCTCAGGACAGCTTGCCCTGGGGACATACATGCCACAGACCACAGACACATGCCACCCAGGCTGGCAGGGCTTTTGGTCATGGCGGGTCCCTGCGGGGGAACAGGGTCTCAGGATACAATGCCGAGAACGAGAAAGCTGCTTGCAAGCAACCCTAAGGGCTTTCACTTCAAATGCACGAAGCCACGCAAGGCTCAGACGTGGGAACAGTCAAACTCACTACAACTCTAAACATTGTGCAGAACTGATGCTCAGAACATTTGAGAGAGAATTAAATCCAAACCCTGAAGCCTGTTTTCCAAAGCAGTGAAGCCAGCACCACCTCCCTATCCCCTACAGCTGTGCAGGCCACTGTTGCAGGAAGAAACCTACTCTCCCTCATCTAACACTTGAACAAGATGGGGTACCACGCCATGTTCCCAGTTTCAGGAAAGCTCTATTGACTCTCCAACTGAACACACGTTAATGCTACTGGGTTCCCTGGAGGCCCCCTAGCCTTGGATGCCCCCAGGGACACAGGCAACTTGGGGGCAGTTTAGAGGCAGAGGTGGGGCAGCTGGGAAATTTCCTGGCAGAAATAATTTACCTCCGAAAAAAAACTGGCTTTTCTACAAGTTGACCTGGCCCCTAAAGAAACTACCACTCAGAACGAGTTCTTAAAGCGCCCCATGGAACTTGGGGGTTTCAAGTATCAGTGGCAAGAAAGTAGGGCAAGTTTATGGCCCAGTCTGGGAGGTCCAGCTGCTCAGGACACAGGCTAAGGTGCCAGGGGCAGCCCCTCTGTCCAGTCCTAACACCAAGCATCTGAGGAATGAACTTAAGACTTTACCATTAAGCTTATTTCCCATGGATCCTAACAGGCTTCTTCCCTTCGCTCTGAGTTTCTAGGGAAAGCACTCGACAGAGCCCAAGGCATGGAAGTCAAACATCTCTCCTGAGAGATGGCACAAGGCCAAACGGTGGTCCAACAGGGACCTTAAAGAACAACACCACCTCTGTCCCACACACCCAAATGTGCCCTGTCATCACCCAATGGCTAAGGTTGACCGTGGGCATCTTAGGCTTTAGGATGGGCTTCTGATGAGATCCCTGTGGGCATGTGGGAGGGGAGCCCAAAGGCATTTCTGTGAAGCATACAAACGAGTCCTGTCCACAGAGTGGGCACCTGTGACCTGCTGACCATTCCTGGGAGGCTGCAAACTTGAGGGCTCCGATGTTGAGAAAAAAAAAAGACACAACTGTCTTGTTGTGTCTCACAAGGCATTGGCTCACATTGGGCCTCACCCCAAGAAGCCCACCTCCTGAAGGCCAGATGCCTGCAGGTCAGCTCAGGAGTAATTCAACAAGACCAACTCCATATATTAAACCAACTTAATGCTACAAACTTTAACAAAAACAAAAAAAAAGTGCTGCCCGGGTGGCCCCTGAGGAAACCTATTCCCTGAGGGTGGGTGAGCCTCGCAGACCACCAGCCTGGGCTGGCTTTCTCCAGAAGGCACAGACTTGGTTGAGCCAAGAATACCCCCTACACCTTACTGGGTAGAAGAGACTCCCCCAAACCGCCGCCCAGCTGGGGTACAAGTGTCCTTACACTGGAATAGAAGCATCTAGAGGAGGGGAAGGAGTGAGGTGGGACCAAAGGGCCTTCTCAGGACGGCAAATCTGAAAAGGGTAACATAGGCCCGTCTCCCCATTAGCTGCCAAAGTCTGAGCTACAGTGAACACCTCTGACACCCCTTCAGTTCTCGTGACCAAAGGGGCCAACAAGCCACCACAACCTTGTCACCTGTCCTTGGGTCTATGTGAAAGCCGGGGCAGGTGAGGTCCTTAAAGAATCACCCTCTTTAAGAAACTTGGCAAAAATAATCCTCCCAGGGAAGGAGTGGACCCTAGAGCTACCAGAGTGAGTGCTCCTGGGCACTGAATCCCACCCATCTCTACTGGGGCGCTGCCTCAGCCTCCCAGCTTCTCGGCGTGAAATAGCCCATGTGAGGGTGAGGCAAAATTCGCAGAGGAAAAACAGCAGCCCTGATAGCCACTCCACATTCTGGTGGGTGTTTCCTCAGGAGCTCTTCTCTGCTGACTTCCCCTGCAGGTTCATTTTTACATTCTAAGGGGAAGAGGTAAGGAACTCCTTAGGAAGGAGATCTCCTTAACTGGCTGTTGCTTTCTGAGAAGTCTCATTGGCTCCTGCGTTGGGGTGGCTGGAGCTAACTCTGGGACAGAGACAGGAAATCAAGGCTGGCGCCTCACCTGGCAACAGCCGGAGGAGAGGAAAGGCCAAAGGGCCCCCAGCTGCTGCTCGCTGGATTTACCTGCCTAAGTGCAATTAAAGTTCCAGCAGATGGGGCTGGCCTCAGGGACCCATCCCCCCCCCACTACTGTGGGGAGACCAGGGAACTAGCTGGCTTTGGCCCCTGAAAGTCCACTGCCCTTGGACAGTGCTGAACCTGTCTGAGGAAAAGTCTTAACTAGAAACAAGAACAATCTCCCTGTTTAAACTCAGGGAAGACAAACAAAACCCAACCTGAAATAAATACAAAGGCATTAAGTGCTTCTTGATAATCTGAGGGTCCTAACTATCCCTCAAAAGGAGGCAACAGGGCCTTTCCCAGGACCTGGTCACCAGCCCCATGGCCCTTCATGGGAAAGGTTAGAGGTCAGAAGACTGGACGGGTCTTCCCATGCACAGCTGCCATTAGAAACTGAGACCCAAACCCTGACACCCTCCTCACTGGTAAGTTCGACATGCCCCCCGACAGTTTCAGCCTGCAGGGGGGTAGGAGAGGAGGGGAGCCCCCCATCCTGAAGGTAGCACCTTATGTTTGCCATCCCTGTGCAGGTAAAGGGTCTGTCAGTTGGTCTGTAAGGAGGTAGAAACAGGGGAGGGGCTGCTGGGAGAGGCAGGGCCACTCAATTAATCAGCAGGTCCCCGAGGTCATAGGTGTCAAAGAGGTCACTGATGCCCTCACCCCCGTCCAGGCCCCACAGGTAGTCATCCTGGTCCAAGGGTGGGGAGAAGCTGATCAGTGGGGAGCTGGAGGGCAGCATCTGGGACAGGAACTGGTCCTCTGTCTGCTGCAGAAGTGGGTGTGGCAGCTCCAGCATATTGTCAGTGGCTTCCAGGGGGACCAGGGTTGGCGGAAGCGGTGGTGGAGGTGGCGGCGGTGGCGGCGGCGGCAGGACCTGCTGGGAATTCAGCTCCGGTGCTGGAGACAAACAGAGAAGGTCATGTCTGGTTTGTGTCCAAGGGCATCTGGTCAGGCCCATTTCAGAGCAGCCTGCAGTTCTCTGGGTGACCGTTTTATTCTTCCCTTTTTCACTGAGCTCCTATGTGACACCCCCAGTATGGCTGCTGCATAGCTGCTCCCTCACATCTCTACTAAGCGGCATTAGCACTTGCGTTACCAGATTCCTGGTCAACCCTAGTCTTCCCATCACAGTAAATCAACTAGCACACACTTAGTTGCCTCTACCAAGAGGCCTACTAACAATCACCTGTAATGCTGCCGCTTCCCCCCCTCCTTTCACCCCAGTGGAGTTTGGTCACCTCCACAGCAGGTGAATTCTCTGGACAATTCCACAGCCATGAATGGGTCCCACTAGCCCCCCACACCTCTCGCTACACCAATTCAGGAGCCTCCTCACCAGTCACCTTGCCTCCACTCTTGCCCCCTGAAGTCTGGGCTCAAGTTAAAAAGGGCTTCGAATAAAATTCAAGTTCCATCCTTGGCTGAGAAGGCCCTTTGTGATCTGGCCCCTGGCCCCCCTTTCTACATCCTCCCTCACCTGCCCCCTCAGCTCACATGCAGCCTTCTGGCCACACTGGCCAGGCTCCCTCTTCAGCACGCCCAGGGCATTTCCACGGAGGTGAGGTGGTTTCCTACAAGGTGTGGAATGGGTCTGGAAATCCCCTGCCCAGAATCCTGTCATGTGAGTCATTCCTCAAATCTCAACCACTGCTTTGGTTTGCACCGGTATTTCAGATGGAACGATCAATCTTTAACTGCTGTGTAACAAGTCATGATAGGAGGTGCGAATCCTAACCCCAGTCTCCCTATTTCAACTCCTGTGCCTCCAGCTACATTTAGGTTTACTTCAGAGTGGCAGAGCTTAGAGGGGACTCCTGTTCAAATGCTCCCATGGCAATGAGGGCAAATGAGCTGGTGCGCACATGCTCTCTTCTCAAATGAGGCTGAGGATTCAGGCTGAGGACCTCTGAGACTCAACCTGTCTCACAGGTTGCTGAGAGGATTAAATGATAAGAGCAGGTAAAGAGCAGCTGTTCTGCGGAAACCCCAGCTGGGTCTACGTTGCCCTGTCAACAAGAGCCTAATTCACAGGGGTTGATGGGGCCTGGCTCTGCTCTCAAGAAGAGGACATCTGAGTAGCCCTGAGGGACAAGGTTGTTAGCCCTACTTACAGATGAGGAAACTAAGGCTTAAAGAAAATGAAATGCATTTAAGTTAACTGTTTTTAATTTAAAAACAAAAAGTCAAATATTTATTTGGCACCATGCAGAGACATGGAGGTGTTGTATAAGGAGGCTCAGGGGTCAGCCGCATCCCTCACCTGTAGGACCCAGCACCTCAGTTTTCTCACTAGGGAAAAACATGGACCCACTGCTGAATTGCTGGGAGCAGTAACTGTGAGAGCACAGGTGAGAAGCTCTGCTCCAGGTTGGACCTTGCTCTCCTGCCCAATTTATCGCGTTCAAGGAAGCGCTCTTTGTTCTGTCTGTGCCTTCACTGCACTCTGGCTGGCACTCACTCTCCTGTCTTCAAAACTGCACACAGTACGTGCCCGGTTCACTTACACGTTTTAAAATACTATGATGTAACGTCTCCTGAAACGCACCCACTAACCAAGAGGGAGTTTATGTGCCTCTACTTTATAGAGACATGAGGAAAAGGCCCTGAGGGGTTTAAAGCAATTTGCTGGAAGCAGACCTGGGCTCCCAACTTCAACTCCTGCACCTTCAGCTACTTGTAAGTTACTCCAGGTGTCCAGAACTGGGAGGGGATGTTAGAAACGATTGTTGCTCAAACTGCTTCCATGACATATGTGAGCAAACGGAGGCACCAACAGTCAGTGATCTCCTGATGATGCTAAAGCTAGAGCCAGAACTCAGGCCTCAAGGCTGAGAGGCCTCCTCTTGGACGATGGGCCCCCAGTGTTCGGATCTCAAAATGATGCCCTGTAGGCTAGAACCTGAGTGTGTGTGTATGTGTACATGTATGTGCGTGTGCACAGCTACCTGAAAAATTCCTCCTACTCCCTTCAGCTGGGAAAACACTGAAACCATGGGCAAGGATGGAGGTGGCTGCCAAAGCACCAACCTGGCAAAGAGGGGCGATTGGGCTGGCCCCACCACTGCCTGTTCTGTGGTGCTGCCTCAGCTCCTTTCAGGGCCTCAGATTCTCAAGTTGCAAATCTGAGGTAAAAAACCTTGCTCTGCTTTCACTGTCGGGGCCCCCAACCCTGCCCAAGGTTTCAGAGGGCAAGTGAATTGAAAGTGGGTCTACCTTGGAGAGCTGTGTGTGTTTTGATAGTGCAGTGAGAAGGTAGAGTACAGGAGGGGGGGCAGGGTGGGGCATGGGTCTGGAGTGAGAGATAGGCACTGGGAGGTGCCCAGAAGGACAGATGGCGGGTGCAGGGAAAAGTGCTGGTCCCTGGATGAGGTCCGGACACAGGAGGGAACACCAGAGAGGATGGGAGGCGGGACTCTCACCAAGCTCTGCCACCAACTTGCTGAGTGACCTTAGGTGACTCACTTGCCCTCTCTGGGTCTGTCTATTCATGTGTAGAATGAAGGACTGAGATAGATCAGGGGCTAGTCAGCTCCTGTAAAGGGCCAGAGAGTAAATGAGGCTTCTCAGGGCCCTGTCTTCTCTGTCATTTTAATTTTCTTCCCATACTCTTTAAAGATATATATAATATCATTCTTGGCTCAGGGATTATGGAAGAAAAAACAAAACAAAACAGGTCAGATTTGATCTGCAGCCAATAGTTCTGTCAGCCTGGAGTTAAAGAAAGGGAAAACAGCCTGTGTTCTGTAGACCCTCCTACCTAGCCGCTTCCATTGGGCCAGTTCTAGTTCTGTTTATCTAGGGTTTGACCTGAGGTAACTCTGCTGCTAGGGGAACAAGAAGTGGAACATGGCCGACATGACTTCGAAGGCTCCAGACAATATGTCCTAGTGCAAAGGGCAAACAACTTTCTGAGTAACCAGTCTTCACAGGTTTCGAGTTCTACCCCTTCTGGACTCCTACACCTCTCAAGAGACCGCTCTTGCCTTTTGCTGCCGGGTGGCAACCTGGCATTCCTTCCTGCCTGGCACAGCCAGCTTTTGGCTGGATCATCCACCCTCTTGCCAGGCGTGAACCTCTCTCACAGAGAGTCCCTGCCTTGATTTGTTCTGTGGCCTGGTGGAGAGACCTCAGGGTTAGGAGGATGGAGTCCAAAGCTCAATACCTGCTCTAGTGTCTCCCAGCTGCAGTTTTGCACAAGTCCTACAACCTCTCTGCCTCAGTTTACTGATTTCTAACTAGGTGAAAAGCCTACCTTAACTGCTGTGATGTACAACAGATGTACCTGGTTCACACAGTTGTGATTCAAACACCTGTAATTATCTCCCAAGAATGTACTGAGCCTCCCTCAAAACAGCTTGATTTCTGCTTGCTGTGAGCCTTTGCTGCCGTTAATTGTCACACACTAGTGGAGTGGCAGTCATGGTGGTAATAAAGCTATGTGAATGCTGAATTCTGTCCTAAGCACTTTACCAGAATTAATACACTTAGTTTACACAACAACCCAAAAAGTAAACACTTGTTGAAGACCCTGCCCAAGTCAGAGGTGAGGCAACTGATGCAGAGAGGTACAGTGACTTGTCCAAGGTCACAGAGCTGGTAAATGGAAGAGCTGGGATTCAAACTTAGGCCCCTTGACCCTGGAGCAGCATCAGCCTTCTCAGCGAGACAAGATGTGCATGCACTTTGCAAAGCGAGAGGTGCCACACACATGTGTGGGGAAGAACAGGAACCCACTGCTGCTGGGCAGAAGGTAGGAACCCAACAGATGTGGATGTGCAGGAGGAAACGCTAAGGCTGGCTGCTGTCCCCACCATTGTCCCTCATGACACAGGGCCATACCTGGGGCTGCCATGGGTTCTGGGATGCCAGGGTTGGTGCTGCTGCTGGGCTGGGTAGAGTCAGGGCTGGGGTTGAGGATGGAGGTGGAGGGGAGGGACTCCTTGACAGGACTGTCTGGCTCTTGCACCTCCTCTGGACACAGGTAGACTTCAATAGGCCCCTGGGTGCTCTTCAGGTATATCTGCAAGCTCTCCTGGAAGAAGAGAAGCTGGGTCACAGCTCTGGGTAGCAGGACACTTACTGTGTATCAGCAGACACACGGCTCCCCACATGAGCTGCCAGCAAGCTCAGCTCCATCGTGGTGGGCACCTGCTGATTCAGCCCTTCTAGTAACCCCCACCCTTCTTTTAGGGAGAACCTTGATTTTTCCCTTGGGAAATCACTCCTCTCCCATGCTCAGGCCATGGAGTTAAGGCGGGGCAGCCAGCATCCTTCTCCAACTTCAAGGGAGAGCTTGGGGTACAGACTGGGGAGCTGGGGGGGATAATGAAGGTTCATGGAGGCACATGTGCAGGAATGTATGGGCTGACAGGATGCAGAAAAAAAACTAAGAGCAGAAGCTGATGCCAGCCAGGCATGGTGGCGCATGCCTGTAAGCGGCAGCCTAGGAAGCTGCGGCTGGGGCCAGGGATCGCGGTTCAAGTCTCGCTGGGGGCACGTAGCAAGACCTAGTCCCCAAAAAACATAGCTGGGCATGGTAGCACGCGCCTGTAATCCCAGCTATCTGGAAAGCTGAGGCTGGGAATTGCTTGAGTCCGTGGTACCCCGGGCAACATGAGCCTGCGATTCCACAGGCAAAAATAGCAAGACCTAGTCTCAAAAAAAAAGAAGCTGATGCCTGTGGTCCTGTCCAGCTTCCCATGTCGCTGCCCCTCCTGAGGCCACCAGCCCACAGGGGCCCCAGAACAGACAGGGAAGCCTGGGCTGTGCAACACCCAGGACAGAGCCTGCAGAGCTGCTCCGGGTTCTGCTGACCCCACTCTCCACCAGATGCTTCCCGCTCACCTCACTCCTGTCGGGCACTTCCAGTCTTGTCTGCGGAGGTGCCTTGACCGCGATCACTGTCTGGTCTTTAAAGTTGCCGACTGCCCGGATGTCCTGGTAAGTCACATAGGCCAGCGTGGGGCAGACGAGTCAAGGGAAATGACAGAATTCAAGTGCCCAATCTGCCAGCCAGGGCCTCAGCCTCCTGTCTAAAGGCTCTGGGCAGCTCTTTCTCCTTCTTCAAACAGTGGGTAGAAACAACTATATCCTGTCCCTTGAGCATCAGAAGCTACCTTGAACCCCTTCAGAAAGTGAGGGTATAAATCATTAGAAACCAAAATGCTGCCTTTATATAAAAGTTTCTTAAATAAAAAGCATCATCTCTAAACAAAGGCACTGACAAAACAAGCCCTGGAAATGAAGTATGACTATAGAACTTAGGCCACTAAAGAGGAAGGAGAAAAAAAGGGGAGAGCGATCTGGTGGGGGAGGATAAACATCTATTGGATGCTCTGATGGTGAGGAAGGCATGGCAGCAGATGCCAGGCAGGTGTGAACCTACTCCCATAAATCATATGCAGTGCTACAAGCAATGTTCCCTTAATAAAGAAAAATATTTTCTGACAAAGGAAAAAATTTTAAAAAGTGTCATCTCGAGGCCGGGCACGGTGGCTCGTGCCTATAAGCTTCAGCCTATGAAGCGGCCGGGGCTAGGGATCGTGGTTCGAGTCCCATCTGGGGCCTGTAGTGAGACCTAGTCTCAAAAAAAAAAAAAAAGTGTCATCTCTCCAACTGGATCATTAGCTTTGAGAAGGCAGGAAGACAAGTTTCTCATTTCTATTTCTTATACCACTTACTAGTCTAGAAATACAAGGTCAAATCTAAAAATCTATTGGAAGGTCAAACCATTTTGGGAAAATGCTAGAAAAGCCTTAGCAGAGTGTATGCTCTTGATACCATCGCAAGCCCATCATCAGAACTAGGGCAATAGCCAGGCACGGGTGGCGCGTGCCTATATTCCCAATGCTGGGAGACTAAGGCTAAGGATCACTTGAGTCCATGGGTTCAGGATTTCCCCGGGCAACGTAGCAAGACCTAGTCTCTAAAAAATAGCCAGGTGTGGGTACATGCCTGTAATCCCAGCTACCTGGGAGACTGAGGCTAGGGATCACTTGAGTCCTTGGGCTCAGGACTACCCCGGGCACCATGGCAAAACCTAGTCTCTTAAAAAAAAGAACTAGGGCAATAAGCACAACGTTCTGTATGATCCAAAACTACGTGCCATCATGTCACCTGATACAGCAGAATCTAGTCCACAGACATCTCTGCTCTAGATCATGTGGCGAACCAGAGCAGTGTCCAAGAACATACTTCCCACCAGAACCAAAGAAGACAGACTAGAGCCAGACACTACCCGTGGACACTACAGTCAGGCAGGAGGATCTGGTGACTCAGGATGGCTTGAAATTCTTCTAATGACATGGGTATCCTTCCAGAATACATGCATTGCAACTGAACAGGAGGATGGCTCCTCCTGCAGAGAAAGTTTTAGAGAAATGGACAAGCAAGACAGAGAGCTGTCATTGCCATGAAGTGACGCGGAGTGTGCGTGCCTCTCCCCAGCTCTCCTCCCTCTGCCACCCCCAAGACAGCAAGACCAGCACCTCCTCCTCCTCAGTCTACTTGACAGAGACCTCCCAGCCAATCCAGCTCCACTTAACGAACAGTAAACAAATACTCCATCATGGACTTTACCTTGTCGGTAAGTCTTGCTATTCATAGAGCAGCTAGAAATAGCTGTTTTAGGAGAATGAGAAGTTACAGTCCTATTTCTGACTGTGAAGGAGGCAGGTGCCCCTAACTTCCAGGTCATTCAAGAGTGAATTGAGCTCATCTTATTTTCCTAACGAGAAAGAAACTTCAACAGACCCAAGAAGAGGAAGGAAGAAACAGATGTGCCAGTCAGCCCTCAGGGAGGCACTGCACCAACCCGGGTAGAGACAACACACAGCAGGCCCTGCTCCCTCCCGTCGGCCCCCAGCCCAAGAGGATATTTCTTGTTGGCCTTGTCCTCCGTCAGGTGCTTAAAGTTCAGAGAGCAGCTCTGGATGAGCTGGTCCAAGGTCTGCTCTGTGTTCATCAGCTCCTTGAGCTCCTGCCCCAGCTGCTGCTGCTTCCCAGGCCGGGTGGGGTCTTCAAATAGCCCCCTGCCCCTGAGAAGAGACCCCCCAGCTGTGTCAGCCTCAGTCCATAGCCAGGACCCCAAGCCAAGGGCTGCCATGAGGACCATCCCAGGCAACACAGGTGAAACTCTAGGTCATTCACGTGGCCGATAATGGGGATGCTCAATTCTGTGCATTGTATGCTCCCGTCTCCCCCAAAGAGCAGGAGCTGAGTGACCTCAGTCCCGACTGTCTGTCCTGGGCCCTTAAAGGTCATGCCAGGGTTGCAGAGCTGTCTTTAAGATCCTGAAGGAGAGCTGGGTATGGTGGCGCATGCCTGTAATCCAAGCGCTGGGAGCCAAGAGGCCAAGGATCACTTGAGTTCCCATGTTCGATACTACCCCAGGCAACATAGTGAGACCTGGTCTTGAAAAAGTAATGGGGCATGGTAACGGGTGCCTGTAATCCCAGCTCCTGGGAGGTTGAGGCTGGGGATCACTTGAGTCCAGGGGATCAGGACTACCCCAGGCAACTTAGCAAGACCTAGTCTCAAAAAAAAAAAAAAAAAAAAAAAAAAAAAAAAAAAAAAAAGACCCCGAAGGAGGAAAGGAGCCTGTGATATACGTATTCTAAAGCCAGGAGGGATTCTGGGTTACAACCTCTCAGGGTCAGCCTTACACAAGGGAAGAATCTAGGTTCCCTAACCCAAATGAATCTGGGGTCCTTGCAAGACTTGACACATTTTAGATCCTTCTCCACCTCGTCCCCATCCTGCTCACCCAATGTCACTCCAGGGTGTGCACCTGCCCCACCTCCCCAAATACAACAAAACTTTGCCCCCTGCATGTAAACTCCTTGGATGCTGCTCTTAGCCCCACCCACCAGATGTGCCGCTGGCCCCGCCCACAGCATGCAGACCCACTGGGACACTCAGCGCTGGCCCAGGCACTCACACCCACTGGATGTTGTTTTTGGCCTTCTTGCGGATGAGCTGGATGCCCTCCAGCACGTTGGTGATGTCATAGATACGTCGCTTCTGCACGTCCAGCACCTCAGCCGCCCAGTTCAGGTCCAGGACCCCATCCTTGGACTCACTCAGGAGGTAAATGAACTTCTTGGTGAGCAGCCCCAGCGAGGTGTCATACCGAGTCTTCTCCCCAGGGGACTTGGGGGCTGAGGAGGAAAGGTGTCAAAGTCACCACTTGGGGAGGGGGTGGAACCTACCCCACTGACCTGGACCCCTAAGTGCCAACCTTCACAGGAACACCCCCTTTCCAGTTTACAAAGCACCATGAGGGAGAGGGTCATTCCAGTAGGAGGTAACAGCACCATCACCCTAACAGGGAACCTGCCATCCAGGGAGGGACAGTGACTTGCTTTGGGGCTCAGTGGGGACAGCGTCAGGGCAGGAAACCAAGTGTCCTCACTCCTAGTTCAGAGGCCTTCCTGCAACTTGGGGCAGCCATGCTGCCACCACCACCAGCGATGCTTACTCAGTGGAGGCCACTCTTCTAAACACTTCCCATGTAAAACAAATCTAATCCTTCTGTCACCCTTGAAGTTGCTGTACATCCATGGCCACCTTTCAGATGAGAATACTGAGGGGCAGTAATTTGTTCAGCACACTCAGAAAGTGGCAAAGTGGGCACTCAAATTCAGGAAGTCAGCTCCAGAGTCTTCCTTCTTAACTACTACCCTACCCTGCCAGTCATGTCAGGAATTTGGAATTGAGGTAGGAAAGGAATGACAAGCTTGGACTCAAGAACATGTTTATAGACTTGCTTTTTTCATCCATGTAAAGTCCAATGATTATCTGAGGGGAATCAGTCCTCCATCATCAAGTGGAACAGGTTCATGAAAAACATGAGATTTCTTCATGAGGTTGATGTTACAAGACCACATCTCAGCTGCAGCATCTTAAACCACGAGAGGACTTTTGCAATCAAGTGACTTGCAAATCATAGAGCAAGTCGGTGGTCAAACTAGTTCTGGAAACTGAGTTTTAGTGAGTCTCAGATTCCCCTAGAACAGATGACAAGCATGTGGCACAAGACCACTTATTTTCTAAGTCTTGCACCCATGGCTGACATTACTAATTGATCCATCAATCAGTAAAAGGCTGTGGGCAGCCTCGACCAATCAATGGAATAAGATCATTCTCAGTACTCTTGATGGGGTTGTGTCTCATTTTATAGAGGAGACAAGGAAAGCTCACAGAAGAGGAGTGACCAATTAAGTCAAGGCAGAATCCTGAACTGTAGGCATCTCATCATCATGTGCCTTTTTCATTAGGTCTCTGATCCCTCTAATTAGCATTCCTCCCTCAGGAGGAGTTCTGCTCTTGCTAGAGTATTAACTGGAAATATGAAGAGGCAGAAATTCCCTCCAACGTAGCTTTAGAAAGGCACCACTGGGCCACTTCTCAGACAACATAATCCAAGTCTTACTTTCAATCACTGCTTTATAGTTCTGTCTCCTTGAGGGGAAAAGACCCCGGTTAGCACCTGCTCCTTTCTGAGCTGAATTGTAAGGATAGGCCAGATCAAAAGAAATGTAAAATGGTGGCCATGCATGGTGGCGCGTGCTTGTAAGTGACAGCTTATGGAGTCGCGGCAGGGTCTGGGGATCGCGGTTCAAGTCCTGCCCGGAGCAACAGAGGGACCTAGTCCTCCCCAAAAAATAGCTGGGTGTGGTGGTGCACGCCTGTAATCCTAGCTACCTAGGAAGCTAAGACTGGGGATTGCTTGAGTCCGTGGTACCCTGGGCAACGTGAGCCTGCAGTTCCACGGGCAAAAATAGTGAGACCTAGTCTCAAAAAAAAAAAAAAAATTTAATTAATTAATTAATTATATATATATATAAAATGGTGAGCGCCCAAATAAAACACTGGCCATCACATCTAGATCAGAGGGAGCAGTGTATGATGTGGGAGAAGTGCCAGACACAGCTCCTACCTCCAAGCCTGACTCCCCTCATTAGCTGTGTGACCTCCAGCAAGTCACTCAAGTTCTGAGTTTCAGGGTAAACTTTTACCTCCTGGGTAAAAGGGGATAAGCTACATATCTGGCAGGACATAGTGAGAACCCACAGGAAACTGTTTTGTAAACCGCAAAGTGTGGTACAGATATTACTCCCCACGATGTGGCCAGGGTTGCTGCCTATTGCCCCTGCTCACCCCACCCCCGTCTTCTGAGTCCATCCCAAGATGCCCCAGCAGCGTGGCTTACTTTTGGGGCTCGGAAGGCCATCAATTCTACTGCACTTCCCCTTGGGAGTCCGGAATTCAGGGATTGCAGGTCTTCCGATCCCTTCCAGGTCTAGCTTCCTTTTGGCCTTGGAGAGAGGGGAGAGAAAGGCAGCATCTGAGCATCATTTCTCCTTTAGCCCTTCCTTGACCTGGAGCCAAAACAGAGGCCACCAGCAGCCATTGACTGTGACTCAGTTTACCACCTGTCCTAGTGAAGCATCACCCACACTTGGTAAGGAAACATCAACGACCTGGAAAAGGAGCTGTCATGGCAGAAAGCCCCATTTCCTGATGCACACAACACTCTGAGGTCTACTTGAGACCTACCAACACGGCTGAGAGCAGAGCGTGGGGTTCCTCAGGAACAGGCCCCAAGGTCACCCTCCCTCCCCCCTAAGATGATGATGCAGGGAGGAAGGAGTAGGTGGGGCCTAAACCACATCAGGCTGGGGGGCCTCCCCCAACCCCCTCCTGCAGAAGCAGCTGGCCAAACCAGACTGGGTCCCGATCACAACCCCACAGCTGGCCCTTATCAGGGTGGGGCCGGGCATCCGCCCAGGCCCAGGGGACTTCCTGGCTCAGTGCCACGCCTCTGGGAGGTGCTCACACTGGGAAGCAGTGCAAACACCCCCCCACCCCCATATTTGGGCTGCAGCTCAAGGGCCCTAGGACCTCCTGAATAGACTCCATTTGCCATTCTTTCTTTGCTGAGGGGCAGACAATGAATCCTTCCCCGTGTCTTAAGGACAAGCAGCTGAGGCCCCTCTACCCCCCTTCTTGTTCCCGCCAAGCTTGGGAAACACCTGCTGGGGAAATCAAACCACAGACCCATCTGCTCTTCTCCACCCCTCCTCCGCCTGGCTCCAATTAGACTCAGAAGCTGCACTGGCCCGGAAAGGGCCTCTGTGGTCCTGGTTAGTGCTGGGAAGGGGCAGAGTGAGGGCACTGGGTCAGAGCTTTGGGCCTGCACTTCCCATCTCCTTCAAGGGCTCACCATGACTGAAAGAAATGCAGTTTCCTCCTCTGTAAATTACCTACTCACAAGGCTGTTGTGAGGATTCAAGGGGATATTCCTGTAAGTGCTCAGACTGTGGCTCATCACACAGTAGGTGTTCATGAAATTCAGAGTCCTTCCCCAAAATTCAATCTCTTCTTTGACACATCCTTCTGGGGGCCACTGAACTGATCACCTTCCTTTCTCCCTCTTCAAATCTCCCAGACACCCCTATTCTAATTGGGACAGAGGCCTATTTTAAGTTTTGGTGGTGAGGTCATGCCTGGCAGGGCTGACACTTGTAACTGCTGCTGAGCACAGCTGGGTTGACAGGTGTGGGCTGTGATGACAACTCTTGCTGCTGTCAGCCCCCCTACCTCTGCCTCCTCCAGGAAGTCTTCCTAGACTGACTTGAAAAGTCCTGCCCCTTGATTTGAGAACCGCGAATGCTGAGGCTATGATGCTCCTCTCACCCCTACACAGACCAAGACATGATCCAAACATCTCCCTCTGAAAGCCTCTCTGGAACATTCCTTTTTGTATGTTCCCAGCCAGGGAGATGGTAAATTCTAGGGTCAATGACCTACAGTAACTCCATCTAGTATGAAGACTTCAGCTTTCAGAGCTTGTCCACCTGCCCTGGGTTCAACCCTAACATTCATCACCTCACTGAATCAGATGGGCTCTGACACTCCCTTCTGGGGTGAATGAGCTCTGCTCTTCCTTCTGTGGGTTCTCAGGGTAGCAGGGAATCCTAGCCAGACCTTTAAGACTTGTAGGACTGGCTGAGCATGATGGCACGTGCCTGTGAGCGGCAGCCTAGGAAGCCACAGCAGGGACCAGGGATCACGGTTCAAGTCCCACCAGGGGCACGTAGTGAGACCTAGTCCCCAAAAAATAGCTGGATGTGGTGGTGCGCACCTATAATCCCAGCTACCTGGGAAGCTGAGGCTGGGGATTCCTTGAGTCCGTGGCACCCCAGGCAACATGAACCTGCGGTTTCACGGGCAAAAACAGCGAGACCTAGTCTCAAAAAAAACAAAAAACAAAACAAAAAAAAACTTGCAGGGCAGAGGTAGTTCTCAGAGCCAGCGTCAGGAGCAGAGAGCCTCACTTCCAGATCCAGGAGCCAGGGTCCCGCTGCCTTGTCCCACGTCTGCATTTCCCCATCTGCCCCACCTTGCTGGGATACTTAACATATTTACATTCCTTCTCGGTTCTCAGAGGAAATTTGGACAAACGGCAAGAGAACTGCACAGAACCTCCACCCTTTTCACAGGCTCCCGCAGGGATGAAGCAGAACCACCCACATGCCCGGCTGGCAGAAGGGTGAAACCTTCTCCACAGGCAGTGGGCAGAGCACTAGGAGCCTGGGTTCTGGCCCTTACTCTGGCACTAGACTTGGTCGCCATGCTGGGCTGTGCCTGGGATCCCTTTAAACAGCAGCTCCCCAACAAATCCTGCTCACCCTGCACTTTGCAGCCAGGCCACAAAGCAAGGGACCACACCCAGGGTTAGGTCTGGAGGAGCTCCAGGTCACACCCTAGTAAAATGAGTAAGCAGGGGGCCGAGGCCTACCCATGGGGTTGGGGTCATGGGGCATCTGGAGAGAGACAGGAGAGGAGGCTCTGGGCCTAGTAGGCCTTTGGGGTGGTCTGAAGCAAGAAGATTCCCCAGACTCCTCCACACCTTGACTTAATGACTCAAAGAAGTAACTTCAAGTCTCTGCTCAGTTCCCTCATCTGTAAGGTGCCTCATCCCAGGCATCTTAACCAGGATGACAAATGAGAAGAGGGCCAAGCAGTGCCTGGCACATGAGGGGTATCCTTGCTGGGACCACTTCCTCGAGGAGGAAGGTAGATCCAGGCGCCTCTGGGAGGGAGGCGGTTCAAAACCACAGCTGCTGTGAAGCTCCGCCTGGGTACTGAAAGCAGCTGGCCAAGGGAGAGACTGGCCTGGGGTGCCTCTGGGACTCCAAGCTCCTGAGCTAGGCAGCACAGGCCAAGCCAAGGTGGCACAGAGATCAAGTCTAGTGCCATGATCACCTGCCTGAGGGTCCTTGGAAAGGTCACACCTTCTCCGAGTCTCTCCCAGAAGCATGGAGCTGCTAATGCTCTCTACTTCACAGCACACAAAAATGGTTTTTGCTATAAAATGCTAAACACGGATGGAAACCTGGCCTGCTCGACCTATATATGGGATGGGTCCTCCCACTGCCTTTTCGTTGGAACAAATACACAGGAAATTATAAGGGGGAGGTTGAAACCTTTTGCTTAGAGCAAGTGTAATCCCAGTGGCAGGGACAAGGCTGGGGGACATGTCAACTGACCGATGCCAGTCTAACCGGATGCCTATCCACAGGAGGGGTCTTATCCCTTTACCTGCAGTCACTCACAAACATACTGAGCCCCACGCACCTCCATCTCCCCTCCCTGCAGTGTGCCTCCCAAACACACAACCTGGAGTCCTACTGCTACCCCACATTTTCACACATTTTCAAGAAGGGGAAACTAAGGCCCAGATTGGGGGCCAAGATTTACCCAAGAATACAGTGGATGAATGGCAGTCAAGATCAGAAATCAGACTCCACCCCCATCCCCACCAGGCTTTTCCCACTCCACCCCCACCTGATGGTTGTTTCCATTCTCATGGGCTCCAAGAATTCCACTCCCACAAACACTCCCTGTGCATGGCGCCACCGTGGGCCCTCCCCAGCAACCAGCTGGGGGCTTGAGGAGGTACAGTCAATCTGAACCCGAACCCCTGAGGCTGCCCCCAACTTGCACCTGCTACTGGCTGTCTGGACCTGGGCAAGACCTAGGGCAAATAATTGGAAAAACCTGGAGTCTGTCTATTCAAGCCAGACTATACCTAAGAGACCCCTAACTCCCCGCCCCCTCTGCTTTAAAGGGTTCACTGTCTCCCCCGGCCCAGCCCTGTGTTGGGACAATAGCAGGTGCAAGTGCTGGTTTCTTGACCAAACAATGAGTGGATGGATGGATGGATGGATGGATGGACGGACGGACGAACGGTAGCAATGTTGCTTCTGCGGATTAGCCCAAGCTCACAAGGAGTCTTGGGCATCACAGGTGGGTCTCCACACCCCCAATCCCGTACTCATTCCAAAACACAGCCAATGGCTTGGATCCTAAATTTGAAAATGAAGGGCTCTTTTGCTCAGATGCTGGGGACAATGGGATGTTCTGGAAGTTGAAAGCTCACTTCCCAAAACTCAACCTGCTTCACTCAAACCAGGCTCCCGTCCCTTCTTTCCCACACCCAGCAAAGCAAAGGGGGAAGAGGCCAGTGGGGTCCCCGGCATTACCGGCAGCCGGCCAGCCGGCACGCATCGCACCGCTTGGCCATCGGGTCCGTGGGGAGTGGCGTCGAGGCAGGTGCCGGGCGCGGCGGCGGGTGGCATGGACTGCGGATACAGCGGGTTGTAGTAGGTGGTGGTGCTGGTCTGGCGGAGCTGTGGGCTGCTGAGGCCGGGCGGCCACACTTCGGTGGAGTTCATCGCGGCCAGCCCCTTAGGGAGCGGCCCGGCGGCGGGCGCCAGGGCGGCGGGTCCTCGAAGCATGGCGAGTGCAGCGCCCCCTTCCCCCCGAGCCTGGCGCTTCCGCGGGCACCTGCGGGCTCCCCGAGCCCGCGGCGGCTCACTCGGCCCGCGGCATGGCGTAGAGGCCGGGGGAAGCCGCCAATGAACGTCTGCGGGGCAAGGTCGGACCCTCCCCTCCTGGCCCTCTGCCGAGCCGAGCCGCGCTTGGAGATCGCCGCTTGGAGATCGCCCGGCGGCCGCGGCGGTGGCACGGCCAGGGGCTGCCCCGCCCCGAGCGCGGCTGCGACCCGGTCGGCCCCGCGCAGCCCCCAAAGGCCTCGGCTCCGGGCCCGGCCCGCTGCCCGGGAGGGTTTCTGGGGTGCCCGCCGGCTAGGCGGAGAGGCGGTGCGCTCGGTCGGAGGAGGGGAGCGGACGGCACCGACTCCCTCTCACTTTGCTCTCCGGTCCCCGAGTCTCTCTCAGCCTCTTGTTTCCTTTTTTTTTTTTTTAGCGCCAAACTGCGTGCCGCGAAATTCGGATCTCCCGCGGAAAACGCCGCGCTCCGATTGGACGCTGCAACTCGCCCAGGCTCCACCCCCCGGAAAGGAGCGGTCGGCGAGCCGGCGATTGCAACACGGGCTCTCGCGCTTAAAGGGGCCGCCGCCCTGTTATTGCCCGACGCGCACCGGAGCCTGCAGCCCGCGAACTGAGCGCGAAGGCGATCCGACGCGGCAGGGACGGGCAGGCGGCGCAGATCCCCGTACTGCAGGGATAAACGTAGACACGGACTCCTGGCAAGGCCCAGACCCGAGGCCTTTTGTTCGTCAGCTTGGTGGCTTAGCCAGCTAATGCATTTATATCCCTCCCCTTCAAAGAAGACAAGCCTGTCTTCTTTCTTGGGGGCTGAGCCCAACATTTATATATTCTTAGGGGAATACTAGCCTCTCTTGAGCCCCAACAGTATGCCAAACACCCTGTTACATCATGACGTGTGTTGGATGATTTAATTTCATCCGACAGTCCTGGGGAGGAGAATGGTCATCACTTGCTAAAGGTCACACAGATTTGCCGATTTGAGAAGGGGCGGTTCAAGCCAGCCAGGTCAGCTCCTGAGACTGTGCTTGTTCCAGTAAAATGTTCTTGCCACCCTGCCTAGCTGTGCCCTGCTCCTGGCAGGCATTTGGGGGCCAGCTTGGAGTGCTCCACCTTGTTCAAAGTTGTATTCCCGGGACCCCAGGACCCCATGACCCTAAATATTTGAACACCTCCAGGTTTCACCCAAACAATCTTTTTGTCACTAGAGCCTCCCTGATTGAGAACTTTCCTTGCTGACGATCATCCACTGACAGCCCTCATGTCTCCAGTTTGGGAGTGCCAGCGCTCAGAGCCCTGACCTCTGCTCTCACCTAGTGCCTGGCAGAGCTGCAGGAGGCTGCAACTGAGCCCCAGGTCTGCGGAAACCTGCCCGGTGGTGTTTTGTGATGTTGACGCAAGTCTGGACCCAGCATGCAAGCCCTAAGAGGTGGTCCCCAGCTTAATGCCTCAGATCTTGAGGATGAGGTGGCAGTCATGCATGATGATTAAGAACCTCAGGCCCTGACAGTTTTATTAGCTGTGTGACTCCAAACCAAGTTTGTAAACTCTCTGAACCTCTGTTTTCTCCTCTCTACTAACACCCACCTGGTAGGGTTGTGGGGCAATTTCATGGGGTGATGCAGGTAAAGCTCTCGGGGCAGAGCCTGGTTCATAAAAATCAAGAAATGACTGCTGTTGTTATTTTGCTGACTTTATCTCCAGTATACAGACTCCTTCACTCCAAAACATATTTCACTGGGCCTTTAAACCTCACCTCCTCCAGGAAGCCTTCCCTGACTGCACATCCTCTCCCAGTCACAGTGCTGCCTTCTTTAGACTCTATATGTTCTGCCTCAACAAACAAGGCATGTTCATCAGTTACATTCTAGGCTCTGTCAAGCACCTAAATGAATGTCCCTCAGCATCGAGGGTCCGGCTCAGCATGCAGTAGATGGGTAATAAGTATCAATTTTATGATTCAGCCATCTTCCCAGTATCTGAAGTCAGAAACAGGAGGCCAATTCAAGTCCCTCTTCAACCTCCTAGCGGAGTGACTCTGGACAGACAGCCACTGTTCCTTCTCCACCTCTTCATCAACCACCAGTCAGGGATTTAGCTTCCACTGGCCACCTTCACTGGACATCAGCACTACATGACCGTGGTGATGATGGGAGTAACCATTTCTGAGAACCTACTGTGTGCCATGCTCCAACACTCAGGCATCTCCTCCCATCCCACAACACCCCTCTAAGACCAGCACTATTATTATCCCCATTTTACAGATGAAGGCAACTGGAAGGAATTGTGGCAGAGCAGGTTTGGGGAAGGAGCAGAGCCCTGGGGCCAGGAAGAGAAATGGGGGTGGCAGGGTGGGGCTGAGACTCAAGAAGGGAGCCAGCAAGGGGGCTGGCAGCCAGCTCCCTGCAGTTGAGTTTCGAGCAGCTGGGGCTGACTTTAGAGTTTCACTGCCTGGGAACAGAATGATTCCTGGGAGAGGTGTGGGGAGCAGCTCTGCAGTCCCTCTCCCTCAAGTTGAATTCGTGCCCATCCATCCCTGGCCTTGTGCCCTTATGTCCCTGCACCTCTCTGAGCCTTGATTCCTCATCTTTGAAATGGGCATGGCCAGGGTGACCTTTCCATCTACACGAGGATTCAGTAAGGTATTGGATATAAAACCCTGGGGGGGGGAGGGGGGCTATAAAATATATTTCATAAATTTTAGTTAATGTTTTAACTACCTGCAGTTTTCCACTCCTGCTCGCCACTGTCTCCCACTTCCTGGGCTTTGCTGATCGGGCTCCTGCTCCCCTGCATCACCCTGTGCCCGAATCTGACCAGAGTGGCAGGGATGGAGTTGGAGATAGGACACTTCACTCCTTGCTGCACCAGCTTTGGTTCCATCTTTGCCCCCTTCCCCTGAGGGTGCCAGGCATGTGGTAGACCTGCAGTAAGTGATGATGGTGGAAAGAACTCATGTCCCCCCCCCCCATACCTTTCTCAGAGCAAAGCACCCAGCTAAGCACTTCACAAACCTCATTAGGTTGAAGCATCTGAACGAGCCATGAGGGCCTGAACTGAAGCTGGCAAAAGATGAAACCTGCATCTGAACTTAGATCTGTCTTCTAGGCTCTGAGCTGTTTTTACTCAAAGACTCAGCCTCAGAACCTGAACCCCGTCAGAGGCCGGGCACGGTGGCTCATGCCTGTAAGTTTCAGCCTATGAAGCAGCCGGGGCTACGGATCGTGGTTCGAGTCCCGCCTGGGGCCCGTAGCGAGACCTAGTTCCGAAAAAATAGCTGGGCGTGGTGGCATGCGCCTGTAATCCCAGCTACCTGGGAAGCTGAGGCTGGGGATTGCTTGAGTCCATGGTACCCCGGGCAACGAGAGCCTGCGGTTCCACGAGCAAAAATAGTGAGACCTAGTCTCAAAAAAAAAAAAAAAAAAAAGAACCCCGTAGGAAGGAGGGTCTTGCTGTTAATAAACCAGATGTGTTGGTGCTGC
>PVHY01021846.1:0-23295 GCA_004024945.1 Uropsilus gracilis
ATATTGCTATGAACATTTAAAAAAATAATTTGTTTATATATAAATTCACATCTTTGTAATTCTTGGGGTTCTCTCACCAACTTTTCTCCCTGATCATTCCCACCCTATACCCCCTGCTCCGAGTTGTATACTTCAGTTTGGTTGTTAGCTTGTTTTGACTTTTCCTCATGACTTTTTGTTTATTTTTCCTATGCCCCATATATTACTGAGACCATTTGGTTTCTGTCTTTTTCTTTCTGACTTGTTTATGTTAATATGATTTCTTCTAAGTACAACCATGTTATCATAAATTTGTCAAATTTGTTGTTTTTAATTGATGATTAATATTTCATAAAGCCTAAATAAACCCAAACAACAAATGGAAACAGTAATCAAAACCCTCCCTAAAACAAAAGCCCTGGACCAGATGGATTACAAATGAGTCCTACCGACATTTGAAGACAAATTGGTGCTTATCCTACAAAACTCTTTCAAAAATAAAGAAGCAATACTACCAATACATTCTGCAAAGCCAACATCATACTAATACCAAACCAAAGATAACACAAAGAAAGAAAATTACAGTCCAATCTCCTAATGAACACAGATGCAAAAATTCTCAACAAAATCCTAGCAAATAGAATCTAACAATGCATCAAAAAAAAAAAAAATACACTGTGACTAAGGCATTTATCCCAGGGAAACAAGGATTGTTCAACACCAAAAATCAATTAATATAATCCAACACATCAATAAACAGAAAAATAAAAACCACATGATCATATCAATAGATGCTGAAAAATAATTTAATAAAGATCAACATCCATTCATGATGAAGGTCCTTGAAATATTTGGGCTGAATGGAATGTATCTTAACATAATAAAAGCACTATATGACAAACCCCCAGCCAATATCATCTTAAGCAGAGAAAAACTGAAAACCTTCCCTCTGAGACTGAGAACAAGACAAGGTTGTCCACTCCCATTACTGCTGTTCAATACAATTTTAGAAGTCCAAGCTAGAGTAATTAGACAAGAAAAAGACATACAAGAAGTCCAAATAGAGAAAGAAGAAGTAAAACTACCACTGCTTGTACATGATATGATAATAAAGAGAATTCAAAGAATTCTATAGTAAGATATTTGATCATAAGGGGGGGAACTGTAAAGAAAACTTTGTGCTTCTATCAAAAGTTGTGCATTGCCCGCATACAGTACAGCTTTCTGTTTTACCTGATTCCACTCTTATCATTATCTTGGATACTTTTATTGACACTACAAGTTATTGGTAACTTATGGCAAAGTAATATAACACATTTTAGACATGCAGAATTATCCACGCTGGTAGATGTTCAAGACTTCTCTTTTTCCCTCTGAAAAAAGCCACTTCTGCCTACATTTGCACATTCTTTTCAACATTCTTAATCTATAAATGTGTCTGTTCATTGGATTCTATTTTGAACAATAATGGCATTTGCTTGATTCTTTTTTTGATTAATGACTAGAATAAAATCTCTAACACATGTTCAGTCTTCAAGCTGTGTGAGAGTCATGATTTTATCTTTCAATGAAACATCTTTCTACAAGGCTATGCATTTGTCATGAAGTAATGCTTTTCCTACATTCCATGAATTTGTTGGACAGTATTTTAGTAACTGTAGTTTTATAAATATTTATAATGTGCAGTATTCCTTGTTTTTGATCTCTCCCTTGTTTAGAATTTTAAAATGTGCAAATTTTTTTGTCTTAGCTTATTTTGTTACTGACTTTTAACTTTTTGCATTGTTGTTGATTTATATCTATATTACCATCCTTTAAATTAATATAAGCTAGATGTATGACTTAAGATGTGGTAAATAGTCATAATTATTCTATTTGCACTCAAAAAGAACATAATATATTGAATTTCTGGATGTGATATGCTCAATATATTCATCAGTCAGTTGTATTAATCTTTCTTCCTAAGTCTTCTGTTGATAATTTTATTTTCTGCTTTTCTTATTTTTTTTCTCAAGAGACAAGTGATTATACATTCTACTAAGATGAACTTGTTCATCTCTTGTAGTTCTGTGAAGAGGAATATGCATATATTTGAGGTCTGCAAGTTTAGAATGATTCTTCCATTAAAATTGACTTTTTGAAAATATGACCCTTTTTATCTCTCTCTGTCTTAAAGTATATTTTTTGTGATAAATCATGGTCATATGATTTTCTTTTAGTTAACATTTACTTAGTGTATTAATTGGGGTGCACGGTAAGTTATAGTAATGAGAGTATCTCTACATAATATCATTTAAATAGAAATGAATTGATAAGACTGAGAAAATGAATTGATAAAAACAATCAATAAGGGTCTGGGGTGAGCAGTACTGGAATATTTCTGTTTGCACAAGCTTTTTAGGCACTCAGACTCCTTTGCTAACTTCCAAGTCATGGTCCAGGCACATAGTAAAAACTGGCTTACTCTGGCCTTGGTTCCCTTGTCTCTCTCTCTCAATTCATATATATATATATAATATATATATATAATATATATATATATATATATATATATATATATATATATATTTGTATTCACTGGGATAAAAGCCCAGTTAAAAAATGGGGAGAACTAAAAAGACACTTCTCCAAAGAGGAACTACAAATGGCTAACAGGCACATGAAAAATGATTCAACATCACTAGCAATTAGGGAGATGTAAATCAAAACCACAATGAGACACCACCTTGCAACAGTAAGAATGGCCTACATTAAAAAACAAAACAAGCAAAAACAAACCAAAAAACAAAAACAGGTAACAAATGCTGTTGTGTATGTGGAAAGAAAGGAACGCTCTTATACTGCTGGTGGGAATGTAAACTGATCCCCCGTCTCTTTTTTATAGGAAGGAGAGAATGAGATATAGGTATCTTTTTAAAGATTTGGCCTGGGAACTGTTGGGAGGAGGGAAAATTTCCTCATCTCTTCTGAGGTCTTGGACAATTTGGAAAGTCAAATTAATATTAAATAAAATAGGAGAATACCCATATATAAATTAATATATCAGGAGATACCAAATAGATATAGATTCTACAGACAATGAAGGAAAATGAAGAGAATATATATTGAGTTAAAAAAATGTAATATGGGAAAAAGAAAAAAGGAAATATAATGGACCTTCAAAGAGAGAGGAGAACGACTTATGTAATGAGCAAAGGTGACTCATATTAAGAAGACTAGATGTTCTGTAAATTGATTTTTCCCTGTTATATAAAAAAGTTTCTCTAATAGAAAACTATTACTTATTGATTTCTACATATTTAGAAATAATAGAGCTTATAATTGTTCTTGATAATAGACATAATTTTGGGTAATAACCTTACATTTCATTCTTCTAGGTGGTTAATGTAGTGGGAAGATAACATTTCTCATGAGTCTTAGGGTCTCGACTGATCTCAAGTTGCAATAGCCCCTATGCCAAAGTTACCGCAGAGTGAACAGATCTATTCTGAACATCTTGGGAAGCCCTAGCTTTCACTGTATGGTTGTTACAGTTCATTTCCTATTTGCTATACCTAAGCACATGGTGTGCTGGTGTTTAGTTAGATTCTAGATATTGAAGGTAAATCATACCTGTTCTAAATCTGTCTACACCAAACATAATCTGTCTCCATTTGCCTTCACTTTTATAATTCACATTCTAAAGTAGGTATTGACAATCTTTTCTATAAAGAACCAAACACTGAACATCTTAGCCTTTGCAGAACCACAGAGATCCACAGTGCAGAGACAACTCTCTGCCATAACTTTTTCTTTCCCAATAATTTGCAGCTGCTAAAAGCATTCCTAGCATGACACTGTGTATAAGGAGAGCTTACATGTCCTCTGGATTAGTTTGTCATTTTGCTTTTAGCCTTATAAACAACATGTTATATAAAAAATTTGTACTTTCAATTTTTGTATTTTACTTCAGTTGTTTACTGACTTTTATTGTTATTTCACAAACATTTAAGTTCATTTGCTGTTATTTCACATTTTTATATTTCTCTTTCTTGTTGCCTACCTTTATTTAGTTTTTCTGGAATTGAGGTTTTCTTTTAACTTGTACTTAAAGTTATTCCTTGTTGGAAAATCATATGCTTTGATTTATACAATAACAATTTTTATTATAGTTATCTTTAGATAGAGGTTTACATATTTTATCTTGTTATTATGTATTAAATCTATTGTTATGTCTATACACATATGTAACCTCTGCAATCTTATTGTACATTCAAGGGAAAAATAAGAAAATGAGACATATAAATAAAACAAATAACTTCTTAGTACTGTTATGAAAATAATTTTACCTTGACAGCCTTATAATGTACAAGGGATTCTCAGAGGTACCTAGAACACATTTTGGGAATCTGGAGTTTTAGAAATTTGTATTTACTTGTTTATGTTCTGTAAGTTATTCTGTAGGCATATCTGGCTTAACTCTACAGTGGGTTCCTCTGAATAACTTCATAGCATTAGATATTTCAAAAGGATCAGGGATTGAAGTGGAACACAAAAAGCTCAAATTTGTTTCTTCACTATTTTGTGTTGTCATTTCTTATGTGTTTCTTCAGTTTTACTGTCTTTTCCTGCCAGACAATTAAAATTGTTTTATTAGGGACTGTATGTATAACAGAAATAGTAGATAAAAATATTTGAATTATTTAAGACAGCCTCAAACATTGTCATGCTGGTAAAAAGTGAGACTTATTTTGTTTTAGTTTCAAAATTCTGATTTATTTACATAAAAATTCAGCTTCACAAAGCACCATAAGTGATGAATAGTTATTGTCAGTGAAAGTCAATTTCTTTTATGTAAGAAATGAATCTGTAATTGCTAAAGCCACATTTAAGTCTTGAAAGATCTCAGAAGTCACTTTATCTTTAAAAAGTAAGGACAATTGTATCTGAAAACATCAGTATACTTGACATTTATCCACAAAGCAAACTCTTGGCTGAGATTCTTCTATTTTAGTCATTTTTTAAACAAACATATACCCTAGCTAAACCACATAGCTTTTCCACAATATCTTGCTATTCAAAATTACAGTGTGTGATTATCTCTAAAAAATGATAAAGACTTGATTTTTACGGTTGATTAACGAGGTTATTGCAAATCACGTCAGCTTTGAGTTTGGCAGGTCTCCCAGAAAGCAAACTTCCCAAGTTAAACTCAGAGTTCCTTTTTCCATAACAAAGATCTGAATCCATAAAATCCCTTGAGATTTTCTTGCATCCAAAACAGACATTTCCCAGGGTTTCATATGGCTTTCTGGAAAGCTCTTGACCCAACAAGTAGTTCCATATGGAGGCATCTGAACTAATGAAGCTTCATTTCCTGTGAATTCATCTTACTTTAGATATTTTAGTCAAGTCATTCTCCCAGCAGCCATTGGTCCTTTCTGTTTCTGTCCCAGCCTATGTTAGCTTCAGGGAAGGCACAATCATCACCAATCACCTTAAAAAGTACATTACCTTTTTTCAGAAATCATTTTAACCGGGCATGCTATTTTCTATTTGGGGATTTATTAAGTCATCTTTGGGGCCATTGTCACAGAATCTGCCCTGTATGAATGGCAGTTAGCTATCAGGTATATATCATGGTAGGAATAAGAACAATGTTTCAAAAATATGTATGTAGACTTCAGACAACAAAACAAAACAGTGATAATTTACATTTGAAAACTATATTCCTTTTCAGCTTTGCCTTGGAAAATCATTTAGTCTCCTTAAAGGAGGAACTGTTAGTGTTCCACCAGAAGCCTCTGGATTCCCTTTAACCTTATCTTTCATCCAGAAACCCTTAGCATCTGTTTGCTTTCGCTTCAATGCATGGCACTTGTGGTGCTCTTTGGAGAAATGTTCTCAGTCTCCAAGATCCAATTCACCCCATGCCAGCGAGACCAAAGTACCTGAGAGCACATATTCCTCATCTCCCCCACTACAAAGAGGCAAGAAAAATTACTTTAATAAACTCTAAATAAAGTATACAAAACAAAACAAACAGACTGCTCACAGACAATGATGGGCCACAGGGTGGGGGTCAGGGTTAGGGTGGGTGTATTAAAGTCCAATCCTTTGAATGTTTTTCTCCTGAATCAGGTTAAGTTGGAACTTGCCTGAAATAATACTATTGCTCTATTTTTATTCTTCTAAACCGGGATCCTTTTCTTAAAGCACAGACCTACTATAACATGGCATCTGTGGAAGAATTGGCAAATAGTAGAATATCTTGCTCAAAATGACTTGTTCTTCCCCCAAGGCATGAAGTCACATAGATTGAGCTGTCTAAAAGTTGAATTAAGCTATAGTCTGTATCTAGTTCATTTAAATAAATGTCATGATCAGTTAGAGTTCTTATCATTTCTAAGTCCCTCTTTCACTAAAACATAAAATAAACAGTGCTTGTTCATAGAAGTTGCATGGAAGAAAATTTAAGAAACCACTTAAAAATCTGTAAAAGTGGAAAAAAAAAAAACAAACCCTCACAGTAGAGATTTTATTTTTGGCTCTCTAAACCCTGTTTTATTTTTTGGTAAAAACCCTGGATCTTCTCAAAAAAAAAAAAAAAAAAAAGGGCACCAATCATAAAATTTGTGTTCAATTTCAGGAGTGCCTTCTCTCTGAAATATGGACCATTGATACAGATATGTTGGAAGACTTCAATAGGCTTTATATGCCATGTACCCCCTCTTAAGATGTTTTGAGATATAAAGTGAAATTCGTACAATTATAAAGGAAAGTAAGTTATTGACTATACTCAGTATCACAGATGACAAGAGCATTCCACAAATCCAGAGCCTCCGTAGTGAGGGGAGAGAAAGAGGTTGGGAGTTCAAGGCCTTATAGTCTCCCAGGACAACTGCCTCACTCTTTACAAACTCCTGACTATTGAGGCCACTCCTTGCTCTTCCCACTCAGACTCATGCTCCCAACCATGGGTTGGTACTATGGATAAGTTTTGGGAAGCCTAGAAATGTCCTGGCCAGAAACACTTATTCTTGGTAGAACTTGGCTAGAGTGTTCAAATGAGTCCAAAGTGTGTCCTCACGATTGGTTAAAACAAAATGAAATAGATAATGGCATTAAAATGTGAACAAAACTAGTTGCTAAAATCTCCAATAAATGATAAGAATATTTTAAAAAGGAATGTATTTAATATTTAAAAAGAAGCAGGTTTTTTTTTTTTTTTTGATGATTCATTACTGTCTCAAGTTTGATTACTGGGCATTGTAAGCTACATGAGACTTCTCTTGAAAGACCAGGGTGGGTAGTGAGGACAGATCATCTGAAGACTATACTCTCAATGTTTATATCTCCTTCCCATTCATATATTGAAATCCTCACCGCTAGAGGTCATGGAAATGACCACATTAGGAAATGAGGGTCTTTAGGGAGTTTCCTGGATCTGTATTAATGGCTCCGTGTCTGTCATTAATTTTAAATTTTGCAACCATTATTACCTCAAATAAGTTTTCTGTTTTATTTTCTTTTTCTTCTTCAGGTATTTGAATTATATGCATGCTATACTTTGTGATATTGGTTTTAATTCTTGAAATTCTAAGTCTGTTTTTTCCCCTATATTCTTTTTTTCCTGCATTTCCTTTTGAAAAGTTTATGATGAACCTATTTAGAAATTCACTGGCCCTTTCCTTGATCATGCCCTTCCTATTCATGGGCTCATATAAGTCATTCTTTGCTTCTAATGTATTTTTATATTTTTAGAATTTCCTTTTTTAAAAAGAACTTTAGTGTTTTATCTCTCTACTTATTTTTCATTTTATTAACCACCTGTTCTTGTGGACTATTTATTTTTTCCATTGTCACCTTTAACATTTTATTCATTGATATTTTAAACTTGTCATCCGAGAATTCCAGCATTTACTTATATCTAAGTTGGGTTCTGATGATTGCTTTTTTTTTTTCAGATTCTGTGTGTCCATATACATGCATTTCTTTTTTCCTACTTGTTAATGTGTCTGATTATTTCTTGTTGGAAATGAATCATGTTGTATTGGGTAAGAAGAACTGAGATTAAAGTGATCTTTATAGTGGGAATTTCTATTAATCTGATTAGATGTAGGGTTGTTATAAGATTTATTGTGCTATAGGTGCCAGAGTCATCCATTCTGCTAGAGTCCTTGTTCCTTGTTCTTGTTTTTGTCTCCCCTTTTACTTGGGGTTTAAATAACTGTGTTTTTTTGTTTGTTTGTTTTGTTTTGTTTTGTTTTTAGAGTCTGTGCCTGGTAACTTTCAACTCGAATACACTATTTTTAGAGTGGTATACTACTGGTATGGTGATAAGCTAGAGAATCAAAAGAGTATCATATAATATGATGATATGATATATAATATGATAGAATCAGCCTTTTTGAGAACCTATCACTTTTACAGGTGTTTTTGTGGTGGTATAGCCTTTATTTCTTCATTGCTTCTTACACCTTTCACTGACTGCAGAGAATCCAATCTATTTTTTTGAAGTCCTGACAATTGACTTATGTGTGTTATGTGTGTGTGAGTGTGTGTGTGTGTGTGTGAGTGTGTGTGTATGTGTGTGTGTGCTTAGCTTTAGGTGAGACAAAAGGTTGGAAGGAGCTGGAGATGGAAGGAACTATCTTCCTAAAGCTGAGATTAGTTTTCAGAATTGAGAACATACAAATTCTCATCTAGAGACTAACCCTTTGTTATGAATGGGGCTCTTTCTCTCCCACTGTCAGACTCAAAGGGATTGTTGCCGTGAAAATCTTGTAATATTTCTGGAGAGAAAATCCATGAAAGTGGTACTACACATCTAGGAGTTTCTCACCCTCATAATATTCTGTGTTCATGTTTTAGCAACTCCTCATCACATCACCACCATTTAACTGTTCCACAAATAATTCTAGTGGCTTCTGCTTTATATAAGCAGATCTTGGATTCTTATCTCTTTAGATGCATCTGACTCTCACAATTCTGGGGTGACAGTTCTCTGATGGGTCCAAGAAAATACTTATTTTTTTGTTTGCTCAGATTTTTCTTATAAAAAACAGTTATTGTTGACAATTCCAGAAACATTATATATTATAGCTGAAGTTGAAAGTTGATTATATTTTGTTTGAGAAATGGAGTCTCATTATATTATCACAATTTTTCATGGTCATTCCCATAAATGTCAGTCCAGAGTAGTTCTTGTAGGCTCTCCCAACCACTTTATTTTCATATTCTTCATGCTTTTCCTAGAGAATCAAAATCTAATTTTTTCCTTTCCTCCTTTCTCAGCCTCCCAAGTATTTTTATCATGTCTGTTTAAATTTCTGTTCCAAGCTAGATAAATCCAATTTCTTTCTAACCAGTGATTGAACTTTCTTGTTAAGTGTCATATGACATTGATTCACATACCCTCAATCTACATCCCTTGGGATGAAGTGAAGACATAGTGACTTTATATTCTGAGTGCTGCTTCAGTCCAATTTTCTTTTGGAAAAATAAAGTCTTGCTTCTTTATCCTCTGACAAATGATATTGACAGCTCAACTTTAGTTTTTTGGAACCCACATAAAATTTCATCATATTCCATTGATTGTACCTTTCATATATTATAAAACCATCCCTGATACTGGAGGATCCCTTACATTGCCAGCTTTAGGAAGTCAAGGAACTTGGTTACCTTTTTCATTGTTGTGAAAAAAAAAAAAAAAACTTAATTATTCACAAAATCACAAAAATTCACCACGAAAACATGTGAAAATAATTATCTTAATTAGATGATAGGTTAAAATGTTTGTAGTAAATGTTTGTATGCAATTTACTTTAAGCATAGATTCTCTAAGGACAACTGCAAACTTATCTATTTGTGCCTAATCAAGATGAAAATGATTTCTGTTCAATAGAAATAGCAACTCCAAATAGTAGAGGCGATTTCCCTGTATGATTTAACAAATGTGTATTTAACTGAACAATTTTATTCTGACATTCTCCACCATTACCCCCAACAGTCCCAATTCTTCAGTCATATTTCTACAAGTTGTTTGGTTTAGTTTTATTTGTTCCCTTTTTATTCCATATAACCTACACATCTGAGTAAAGTTATCCAGTATTTTTTCCCTTCTATTACTTATTTCACCTAATGTAATTCCCTCTAATTCCATCTGTATTGTTGTAAGAGTTCATTATCTTGAATATCTGAGTAGTATTCTACTGTGTTTACATACTGTATCTACTTAATTCACTTCTCTGTTATTGGGCATTTTGGTTGTTTCCATAACTTCGACTATTGTAAATAGTGGATCAATGAAAGTAAGATAGCACATATTCATTCAAATTAGTAATTGTGTATTCTTCATATAAATACTTAGGAATAGAATTTCTGTACCATATGCTATATATCTTTTTAATATTTTGAGGAACATTGTACTACTTTCCAGAAAGACTGAATCAGTCTATTTTTCTAACAACAATATATAAGGGTCCATTTTTCTCCATACCCTTGCTAATATTTGTTGTTTCTGGATTTTTTTTTATTGTTGTCCTTATAGGAGGTAATATCTCATTGTGCTATTGATTTGCATTCCCCTGATGGTAATTGACTTTGAATATTTTTTCACATATCTGTTGACCATCTGTATGTCTTCCTTGGAGAAGTGTCTATTTAGCTCTTTTGCCTTCTGATAAGAATTAAGATGTTCTTTTCCTTGGATGCTGTGAAATCTCTGAGATTGTTGGCTTCTCGTTCTTAGCTCGTTCTTTTTGAGCCCTTTCTTTTGTCTGTCCTCACTTTTGATTTTTATTCTCTTTCATCTGGCACACCTCTCCTTAGTCTGCAGCTCTTGCTAGCAATTTTATCCTTTCCCATTGATGAAATTAAAGCCATAAACTGATGTCTACAGGATCTGTCTCCAGGCCAGGTCTCACATTTGTGGTGAACAGTGAGAATTCCAATTGATTAATATAAGCATCTACATTTGGACGTTTGTACTTTCCAGTATAGATCTAATACCTTACCTCCATTACCTCCAAAAAAATCCTATATTTTCCTTGTTCATAGAAATAGATGCCACTATTGCCACTTCCAACCTGTCACCAGGAAAACCATTGTTTCTCCTCTGTTCCTCATACTGGGAATGGAGTCATATTCCACCCTTTGTCATAAGCCAGGACCCCAATGACATCTTTTTGATTCCCTTTTATTACTTATTCCTATTTTGGCCAAAAAAAATCCTCAAGCCCAGGAAAAGAATATAAGAAGATAAGGGGATAGAGTACCCCTTCTTTTTGCTGGAACAGTTACTTTGTTAGTCAACAGGAGTTCAGACATGGGCTTGGCCCAAGGCCATGTTTCTTGTCACTCAGAGTTTGCCAAGTATGGAAGCCTCCACTACAGGCAGGTATAATGTAAATATAAGGAATTTCCTTATAATACCAGGCATTTCTTTTGCTTTATTGTAAACAGTTTCTGGTGACTAGGGTTCTGTCATATCTCTCTCAAACACCTATTTATCCTCTATTTTCTATTTATTATCTATTATCCATCTATCTAAATATCTTTCCATTGTTTTAAAATAAATAGTATGTTTGAAAACAGGTAGTAGATAATGCAAAACTTATAAGGCCCTAAAAGCTATTTTAAATGAACTGAAATTCTCATTTCCAACCTGGTTTTACAGTTCACTCCATTCTCCGTATGTAATGCACTATGTGAATTTCTTGTGTCTCCCTTTAAGATATATGCATAAAAATACATGTGTGCATGCACATGCACATACACACTCACAAATGATCTCCCTCCCTTGTCCTCCTCTCTCCCTCTCTCCCTGCCTTCTTCCTTAACCCCCACCCTTCCATTCCTCCCTTTCTTCCTCTCTCACTTTTTACTTTCCTACTTGCTACAAACTCTACTGAACTGTATCTTCTTGATAATCATTCTATATTAATATATAGAACTGTTGCTTTATTCCTGTTACTAACTACATTTTATTCTCCTTATCATAATTTAGATTGTTGCTAGTGTCTTATAAAGCAATACTGTAACTAGCACATAATTATTATATTATGATTTCTTTTAATATTTTAAAAACATTAATATATTTATTTTGATTATTTCTTAGCTGTGACCACCACTCATATTTTAATAGTTATATTTATGCAACATCTCAATGTATAATTCTGAAAAATAGTCACACATCACCCCGTGACCATAGTTTGATTTAATTTCAATCTTATATTTAATGAATCAAGTATTTTTGTCATGATTTTTCCTCACCTAGTCATGTGCTGGACTTCATCCTATAATTCTTATTCAAAAAGAGTTGGCAATTACATTTTCTAGATCCCTGAATGTTTGAACATACTTATCTGCTGTGTTCATTATAAAGATTTTAATTTAAGCTCATTTTAGGTTTATGGTTGTGTAGGTAACCTTAGATCTCCCTAAGGAAACGGTTACTATAATATGATTACCAACTTCAGAAAATCAACTTTGGTCAATGTTATTCACTACAGAACTTATTTGAATTTCACCAAACTTTAACATCCATTTTACTTCTCAATCAAGTTCCTATTCAACACCACAGATTGTATTACTTCTTGTTTTGCTATAGTCCCCTTCAACATGTGATTTTCCCACAACCTTAACACTTAAAAAGCAACGAACAAGTATTTTGTAGAATTTCTTCCAGTTGAGTTCATAATTTTTTTTACCAGGTGTTTTTTTCTGGGTCTTCTTTTCCTAGGTCAAGCCTAGTGCCACTGTTTTCTAGTATGTCTCTCTTCCATGGAGATGTCTGAGGTCAATCTATTCTGTTAACACTTTTGAGGAAATATGTTCTTCCTAGAGTCACTGACAGAACATAAGCTATTCTGTGCAATAAGACTACAACATAAGCTATTCTGTGCAAGGAATTCTAACATATTTTTCTCCATGTGAGGCAAGGATAGCAACTGGGGCTTGTCCCCAGCATGGATGCAGAGGGGAATGGTTGACTTCTCCCTCTCTTGCTCTGTTCCCTTGCTGACTGCTTTAAAATACCCCATGAGTTGAATGGAGATTTCTGTAGTAGTTTATATATTTTAATCAATGATGACACCTATGGTTTCCCCTCATTATTGTTACAGTGTTTTAAAAGAGCAAAGGACAGAACAGTCTAATTCTTCTATTTTTCCTGTAGACATAACCATTGCATACCAGATGATATGTAGGCTTCCTGCACCTGAATTACTCTGAAATGAGAGTGTTTACGGCAGAGAAGGAGTCAGGAAGCAAGCTGATGCAGAAAGTACTTGGGAAGCTGAGTTTTTCTGGGTCCCTCAGAGTACATCATCCTTGCTATGAAAACTACCTGCAGAGCCTAATGACAAGAGACCTTCTTCATTAATAATAGACTCAATCCATATACAATGGACAAACACTTGACTAGAAAGAACCCTAATTACAAAAGTCTGGTAGGTGATCCCAGCATTCATCTGACATCAGGAATAACTGTCCCTGGTTTCTGAATTAAACTATTTGGCATCAGCTTGGCTTAGTTTTCTTCCTTTATGAAGTGCTAAAACATGTGGAATTTATTAGTGCCTGGAACTCCCATATGGAGTTCCTGTTTCCCAGTGTCATCCCCATCAGAAAACATATTTCTCAGGGCCCCATTTGGGTCTCAAAATGTCCTTTTCTCTGAATATAAAGTTGAAAATGGGTTTTAGCGTATTTGAAACTGTGCAATAGTGCATTAATTTTAGTTCAATGTAGATTAGATAGGTTTTTTTTTATTTTGCCTTAAAACTACCTGCTAGATGTAATGCTCTTTCCAAGGGGAAGTGTAGTCCAGATCCAAATTATTGCTTTAATTTGTAAGCTTGTTGACTATCTAAACTATTTCTTAATTAGACTCTACTTGGGTAGATAGAATATGCATATTGAATATGCCAGTGACACTTCAGCTCACCTCAAAGTAACAGGCACAAGAATTCTCTTGAGTGAAATCTATGTGGTTTTCCAGAATGTAGTGTATATGAACTGAATGATTTGGGTTTTAGTGGATTTTCTGTAACTCTCTTATTGAGTGGTTAATCATATGGGCCATTTTAAATCCATTTGCTCTGTGAGTAAAGGACAAATTGTAAGCATCATAATTAAGGAGCTTGCCTTATTAATCACAAGTGAAGGGAGATGAGAGATGGGTAAATTTTGGAATATGGAGAGCCGTGGATAGAGCACTTCTTCCTCTTTACTATTTCCACCTGAAAATTGGGGACTAAAAGGAACCTTAAAATTTTTTGATATGTTTTATCTTTTTTTATAAAAACTTATTTGATTAAAAGGAAATCTTATATTAAAATTAGCTAGAATGTCTGGATAGAAGGCATGTGAAGTTACATCAGTCAGGAAATTTTAGAATAAGGGGAGTTCTAACTGTTCCTTCTCTCTCATGCTTGCTTACACTCCCTGCATCCTGCCATTTCATTTGTCTATGTTATTGACATATGTTTTAGTTTCTCCAAACATGGTTCTTTTAATATTTAGATCTGTACCATTTTTGCTATTGGGCTTTCATTTTCACAGTGGTTGTCTTTAGCTCTCAATTAAACATTTGCACTCTGGCTTTGCTGGCTTCCTATCTGATGTACACTCAGAAGGTGAAAATGGATTATTAATGGTTTATTTTCAGTTGAAAAAGTAGCAAGCATCATGACATTTTCATGAATATTTAAACATGATTGCTAAAATTGCTAGTATTAACTGAATCCAGAGACCTTATTAAATGTAAAGAATCCCTATGAGCTTAGGACATCTATAATTTTTTTGTGAAAATAATTGCATTATTTTTAAGGAGCACATATGCTCTAGTATGCCTTCCTGAGGAAAGGTTGTTATTTAGCGTGCTGCTTCTGAGATGTTTCATGCAAATAATGTTGTCTACAATGTCCCTGTGAAATCAAACAATATGCTTCAGTCCACTGCCTTGTGGTTCAAGGCTCAGTAATATAAACTACCTGAGTTGCAGCTGTGCCCAGCAATTTGTGTGGAAAACATGGTGGACAGATGCCCAGACTCAGCAGGCAACAGCTGGGAGAAGCTGGGGGAGATTCCAGAGATGGATGTTCTTGGAGAAATGCCTCAGTGATCACCTTTGGGGAGAAAGATAAGTTTAGCCTGGTCTCTTTGATGGAGTCAGCATGACTCTTTTTCAGTCTATTTTATGTACCCAAAATTCTACATTCATGTGAGAGGTGGGCTCTGTTGAAAAAAAAATTTAAATGGAATTTACACTCATTGTGGTTTCCTCACTATTTCAGTTTAGTTTTTCCTCCCTATTAGTAAGGTCTTTTGTATCTAGACAGAGATTATGATTTGGATTTTGGCTTTTAAGACATGCTTTTTTCTAACAGTGTCTTAGTCATTAATTAATGAAACCATTCATTGTGTTTATCATGTGTCATCTAGGGCTTGACCTCTATAAGTTAACAAGAGAGATACATTATTTTTGGTTTTATGATATATATTTCCACTGATAGGTAAATTCTTCATAAGTGCATTCATGTGGTACTTAAGGATGGTACATTCTGAGAAATATATTATTAGATGAGTACATTGTTTTGTGAACATCATAAATGTTAATCTTATGAATCTAGATTACAGGGTACTGGGGCCACTATTGCATATACATTCAATCTTCTGCCAAAATGTCATTATACAAATCATGACTGAATATATTATGAAAGAGTGATAAGTACTAAAGGGGGAAAATGTAGATGGGGGAGGGATGACTATTTTTAACATATTCTTCTCTGAGAAGATGACATTTAAGCAGAACCAAGCAGGATTGGGCTTAACCTCTGTTAAATTCTGCACAAAGATCACAATGATTAGATTGGAGAGTGGGAGAAGGTCTGAGGTGTTTTAGGAACCATATCTCATAGTCAGAACATAATGGTAAGAATGAATTTTGGGCATTATTATAAGTGGGATGGGACCCAAGTATATGCACTAGTGTCATTATTTGAAATTTCTGAGTTATTATTTTGAAGAAGTTAAACCACCATGGAGTTTATAATCCAATAATGTGGATTTAGAAAAATGAATTTGAAATATTGCATTTTATGTGATTTTATTTAATATGTTATGGCCATTGAGTATCAGGAGTAGGAAAAGCTGATATGGCCAGGACATGAAAATGGATTTATTTTGTGTAATGCAAAATGCTATACATAATTATCAGATAAAATAACACTGATCCTACTAATTTGACTCTATAACAAGAATTAATTCTATCACAAAGGTTAATATAAACTAGAAATTGGGAATAAAGAGTACTTTCACTTATTTCCTCACTAATGATAGATATTTCTCACCATTCAGAACACCCTGATTCCCCATTGTGATTGCATTTTCAGAATATTTTTCAACACAGGAATCTAAGCAACATCAAGCCATTAGTTGGAGCTCATCATGAGTCATTCATTGTTTGACAAAATCACTGTAGATAAGACTAAATTGCCCACTTCTCAAGCAGTTGTATGACATTATATAACAAGATAGTCTTTTGTAATTTCAACAGAAATCATCACTTCCCTAAAAAAAAAGTTGAGCCAATTTCTTAGTGTTAAGTGTAGAAAAGTGACTGTAGTTCTTTTGGCCCTTTCATACATAGAAAGAAAGTAAAATTTGAAGGTAAGAAAGAAAATAAGAGATTTTTATTAGTGTCAATTCTGGTATTCCCAAACAGTTCTAAACATAGAGACAGTTTTAAAATTCTACTCACATTCCAATTAAAACATTTCAAGATGAAAGCAAAATTTTTATTGTGACAATGTAACCAACAATGAAGAAAGTATGATGTCTAAGAATTAGGTTTCATTGTATTGTTCATTAATTGCCTTAAATTATACCAACATATGTTATATAATTAATATATTTATATTTTTCCTCCTTAAAAACCATAATAAATACAATTATCAGCTAAATTTATTAATTTTGTCACCTTTGTTCAAGATGAACTGTCAGTGTTAAAATGACCATTTTGTCTGAGGCGTTCTATATGTACAATGTAATCTCTATTGAAGTTTCAATGCCCATTCTTCAAAGAAATAGAGTATTTATTACTGAAATTTATATGGAACCACAACACCCCCAAATTCAAAGAAGTACAGAAAAATATGAGTGGATGTATTACACTATCAGACTTCAAACTATACTACAAAGCTGTAGTAATCATAATGGTATAGTATTAGAATAAAAATACACACATGGAGCAATGGTTAGAACTGAGAACACAGAAAAAAAATACCAAAATACCATATTCTATCAACAGTCAATTTATAATAAAGAAAATAAGTTTTACATGGAGAAAGGAAAGTCTTTTCAGCAAATATTGTTTGGAAAACGGCAACTACTTGTCAAAGAATACAACTCAGCCATTATCTCACACTATACACAAAATAAACTCAAAATGGATTGAAAAATTGAATGTAAGACCTGAAACAATCAAATGCATAGAAGAAAAAAGGCAAATACTCCAAGACATTGACTCTAGGGATGTCTTCGGGAATTCAAATCTATTGGCAAGGGAAGCAAAAGCAAAAAACAGACAAATAGAACTACATAAACCTAAAAAGTTCTGCACTGTGAAACTATCCCTCAACCAATGAGATAACATATTTGCACATCATATATCAGACCAGGGGCTAATAACAAGATCTATAAAGAACTCAAATAAGTCAATACAAAGAATCAAATATTCCAATCAAAATGTACACAAGAGGATTTAAATAGATACTTCTCAAAGAAATATGTACATGGTGAACAGGCATATGAAAAATACTCATTATTATTTTTATTAAGGAAATACAAGTCAAACAGAAATACCACTTCACACTTGTGGTCACTATCAAAAGTCTAGACACATTTGTTGGTGTAGAGAAAAAAGGAAATAGTACATTTTGAGAGGAGGATATACTCTGATCTAGCACTTTATGGAAAATAATATAATAATTTGGTGGTTTCCCAAAATATTAAAAGTAGATTTATCATAAAATACTGTAACTTAAACCTTAGACATCTTCTTGATCAATACAAAACTACTAACTTGAATGGATACTTACTCCATTACTCACTATTCACTACATGGGCAGTCAAGTTAGAGACAATCTAAATACCCAATGATGGATGAGAAGATTAGAAAGAAGTGGTATACATACATATGATGGAATACTACTCAGCTATGCATAAACAATAAAACTTGCCTTTTGTAAAAACATGGATGATAATGGAGGGGATTATGTTAAGTGAAATAAGCTACAAGAAGAAAGGAATACCAGATGATTTCACTCATATGGGGATATATGAGAAAAAACAAAACCAAAAATCGAAGGCACAGACAAAACCAAACCAAGACATCCCCCGGAAATCTTACTATAGAACTGAGGTTACCAGGAGAGGGGGGGAGTAAAGGGGTGCCTTGGTTGTGGGTATTGTATGGTAACATATATCTGAAAAGATACAAGCCAGTACTTCTCAAACACATACAGTGATTTAAAACAATGATACTGCAATAAAAAGTAATACATTTAAAAAATAAGACTACCAGGTCAATTGTTGGATGTCATAAATAAGAAATAAAGGAAAACCAATCAAGACAAAGAAAGCACTTTTGTATTTTTAAAATACTTTTTAATTTTATTTTATTATTTTTTTTACAATATAAGGTTTCTCCCCTCAGAGTGGTCACCACAGTTTTCCCACCACAAAGAACCTATAGCCCTACACCATATGAGAAAGCATCATTTAAATACAAGTTGCAGAGTCTGAGCTAACACTGGCTCAGTAATTAAAATAAATGGCTAAGATAAAGCCTGTCATTATCTGTCTTAATCTTTCAGTAGTAATAATCTTTACTTCCAATCAACACTGCAATCAAATTTGGGGGTCATCAAAGTTAAATTTAAAAAGAAATATTATCTTATGACTTGGTAGTCTAAGGAAGATTACAGTTATCAGTTCACATTCATATTAATAATAAGTAGGAAAATCTATTTGAATATATTATATTTGTTGTAAAAGTACATGGTTGCAATTTCTACCCTAAGAGTGTAAGAAGTCTTATAAAATGCTTCATCATAGGGGTTTGTTCTTCTCTCTTGCCCTGTCTTATTTTTTATTTGGCTGACCAATCGATAAAGTGATAACTGGGTGGATTGTTAAGCTTAAATAAAATCAATGTCCTGAATTACTACATTCTAAATTTCTCTTTGAAGAAGAATAAAAAAAAATTCCTTCCAGAATTTGCCTAATTCTTTTTCTAAAGAATTTCTTTTTTAATACTACTCATTAAAATTATCTGCCTGTTAAGTTCTTCACTCCTAATTTACTTTTCTAATCTCATAGTGATTATTTTATGCTTCCTATCTCTTTCAAAAATAAAGGTAATTGTATATTGGCAAGAGGTAAGTACTGACTTAAGTGATGTCATAAATGAATGAGGTCTGTTAACACTTATGTAGGAGAACTGCACATAATCACTGTACACTGATAAAGGTACCTCCATCAGAATATGGGCTTCCAGTCTATTACCACAGCACATGTGATAGAGTGACTAACTGTTCAACAGATGGGTTTCTCACTATTAGAGAGGAAATGTTCTGTATATAAGGGGAGGCTGCAATGGTCTGCCGTATGATGGATTAATGTTGGAGATAAGAGTATGAACTTATGTTTAATTGAACACAGATATACATGGTTGTATAGCTAATGATGTTACATATAAGAAATGTAATCACACACATCAGTACACACACGTATAGTCCCTTGTTGAGCTAGAGATACTAAAAGAACCGTTCCATGTTCCATTAACAATAAGTAGATCTAGTGATGGGAGCTTGTCTTTGAATACTGTTCTTTAATAAAAGGAATTAGGGTTCCATGGGAAAATGGCTAATTCTAAACTGAGGCAGTAAATAAAACGGAAAATTCTAGAATGTCTTACCGTGTCAGAAAGCAAGAAAGCGCTACACAAAATGAAACATAACAGAATATCTATCTATATATATATATATACATGATAAGGCTATGTTAATGGGACACAAGCTCTGATTAATAAAGCTGAAACAATTTGAAAACCCAAATAATCTTGGTTTAAAATCCAAAGATGAAAATAAATACACATTTGTCCATACTGTTATAAACAAAAGAACAAATAAATGAATGAATAAATAAATAAATAGAATAAATCAATAAATGCAGAATTAGCAAATAATTTATGCAGCTGCTTTGCCATCAACAAGGTGGAGAATAACTCCCTGTCTCCAAAAATGTGGGCTCTACATAGTGACTTCTTTCTAAAACATACTTAAAAGAAATGGAAAAAAATCTATAAACTTTATAGGGATAGATCTGCCAAACAATACTTCAGCCTCATCAAGTTCAACATCATTTGATAAATCATGTTTATGGTGTGTAGTCTTGATAATGACATAATAAAAATTTCACTTTATCTGTGTGGCATTCCTCCCCAAAATACATAACCCCGGTGTAATCATTTAAAAAAACAAATTCAATTTGAGTGACAGTCTACCAAACCCCTAACCAATATACTTCAAAGTGTCAAACAAGAAGAAACTGAGAAACTGCCATGACTCTTAAGAAGGGTAAGGAAACATACTACAAAATGCAATGTGGTATATGTGATTGTATGCTGAAACTGGTGAAAAATTGGGTAAAAACTAAGAAAATCTGAATGAAATGTAAAATTTCATTAATAATAATTTATCAGTATTTATTAATTATAACAAGTGCATCATGTTAATACAAGATGTTACTAATAGTAGTTTATGGGAACTTTGTAAAGTCACAGCAACTTTTGTGAAAATCTAAGAAATGTGCTAAAATCAAAATTTCTATTTAATAAGTAAAGTCAATTAAAACTTGCAAAAGTAATTTCAATGCTGTATTGAACTTAGGTAGATAATATTCTTCTTGTTTGTGTGTGTTTTGTTTTACTGAAATTGGCAAAGTACAGAAATTGAAAGAAAACAGAACCTTTAATTACCTGCTGAAATCTTTGTCTGGCTACCTTTTCTATGTCCTCAGGAAGTAATAAGAACATTTTAAACTAAAGGTTATTTCTGAAAGGAGCATTGTACATGAAAAATGAAACAACAAAATGCTTTCGCCAGTGATTTTGCAGTACTGCTGTAAACATGTCCCTGCATGAAAAAGCATTTTATGTACTATAATCCCCAAAGAATATTCCTTATATGTTTGGTAAATAAATGCATTTTGAGTTTGAGTTATGCTTCTATTGTTATGGTATGTAAACTGACAAAAGCTCTTGCTTAACAATACAGGAAATAAAATGTTCGTAACATTTAATAAAGATTTATAAAACTGCTGAAACAAATGATCTTTTCTAAATTAAATGGAAAGGAAAATAAGTATCCAGTACTTGTTTAAGTACATTCAGAAGATTCATTGACCTTTGCTACATTTTCTAACACATACAAATTTTCTGAACTACAACATTGATGGTTTTTTTATTAAACATAAGTCAGAATTCACTATGTTTTCCACACCCATTATTTTGAAAACCTTTGAAACTCTTTGTGCCTGAAAAAATAAGGGACTGTAATTAAAGGCACAATATGCAGTTTGCAAAATGGGCTTTCAGTGGTGCTTCATCAAGATTTTTCTGAGAATGAAAAATGAACATCAGACCATTTTATTTATTCTGTCGGAGACTGCTTACCTACTGCTTTGCTTCAGGGGAAGTCCTAGTTCTTCTAGAGAATTTGGTGTTTGAAACGTCTCAGGAAAATGTCCATCCATACGCACACTTTTTATTTTTGGTTTCGTATAATAGTCTTTTAGTCAATCCAAGACTGGTGACACTTTGCAGGGCAAATCTCAGTAAATTAATTTAATTTCAACTAAACAGATAATGACTTTGACATCTGACTTGCCAGGAGGAATGAAGTTTTATATTCAGTGCACACCTGATCTGTGGGGTTCCCAGTAAGGCAGGTTTACATCCTCAGTTGCATTTATGGCTTGACAGACTTGCACTGGGGGCCCCTGTTCCGGCCTGATAGGATCCACTCCGCTACCATTACTGGCATTTGAGTGTATCCTTTCAAATAACAATTTGAAAGTGTTTGTTCACATGAACTTGTAAGATCTACCACTCAGTCCACGACTATTAGTTTTCTTCTTTCCCTGGTACTAATGTTCTCATGACACAAATTCAGCTCAATGAATCATATACCATTCTTCTTCTTCTTCTTCTTCTTTTTTGAAACTAGGTCTCGCTATTTTTGCCCATGGAACTGCAGGCTCTCATTGCCCGGGGGTACCACAGACTCAAGCAATCCCCAACCTCAGCTTCCCAGGTAGCTGGGATTACAGGCGTGCGCCACCACGCCCAGCTATTTTTTGGAATTAGGTCTCACTATGGGCCCCAGGCGGGACTCGAACCACTATCCCTAGCCCCCGCCGCTTCATAGGCTGAAGTTTACAGGCACGAGCCACCGTGCCCGGCTATATTCTTCTTTTTGAAGTATTTGGGATCGGAGTGGAAGAAAAATTGATGAGAATAAATACTACATATGAGAAACATGTGGGTAAGTGTGAATCTCATTGCTGTTTAGACCTACTATGGAAAATCATTACAAAAAACAATAAATTTCTTGTTTTATCAAAATATGTAATAAAAATCATAACGTTAAACTTTGAATGATAGGTAATGCTGTCCTGAATAAACAGTGTTCATAGGTAAAAACTGAGGACTGAAACATGAATGACTTTTGTTAAAGAGCAGATTTATTAGAAAAAAAAAAAGATAAACCTTCATGAACACAGGTGGGCAGAAAACTGGCATTTCTTTTTTTTTAAAATTTAATTAATTTATTTATATATATTTCACATCATTTCTGTCCCTGGGGGTCACCCACCACCTCCCCTTCCCACCCGCTCCAGCTGGTCCCCATTCTCCCCTTGTGCAGTTTCATTTGGTTGACCATATATTAGTGAAACCATTTGGTTTCTGTCCCTTTCTATCTGCCTCGTTTCTGCTAGAATGATTTCTTCTAGGTATATCCAGGTTTCCATAAATTCATCAAATTTGTCATTTTTAATTGATGAGTAATATTCCATTGTGTATATGTACCACATTTTTTTCATCCAGTCATCTGTTTTGGGGCATTTAGGTTGCTTCCATGTCCTTGCAATTGTAAATTGTGCTGCGGTAAACATCCGAGCACAGGTGTCCCTTTGTACCCACATATAGGTCTCTTTTGGGTAGATTCCCAAGAGAGCAATTGCTGGGTCAAATGGTAATTCCAT
>PVHY01021847.1:0-23286 GCA_004024945.1 Uropsilus gracilis
AGGGAGGGAGGAAGGAAGGAAGGAAGGAAGGAAGGAAGGAAGGAAGGAAGGAAGGAAGGAAGGAAGGAAGGAAGGAAGGAAGGAAGGAAGGAAGGAAGGAAGGAAGGAAGGAAGGAAGGAAGGAAAAGAGAAAGTTCACTGTATTCCTAGTTTTAGCAATAGGAAAGTATCACAGGGCTGCGTAAATGAGTATCTCAAACTTTGTCAATGAGTCTCAGAAAAATAAAAAGTCAGCACTCAGGTGTGTTTTAGTCAACATTCAGAAAACTAATTGTAGTTCTCATTAACTTCATTCTGTTACATAATACCAACAGCCACACAGGTGTACTCTTTTGAACTTTCAACTCCCTATTGAGGGTACTTGTTACTTCCTCTTCTAAAGTTACTAAATGTGCACAGGACATTTACCAATCTCAGTGGAACCGAGTAAGATATATGTTTTCAAGAAACAAAAGGAGAATAGGACAAAGGACTAGATTCAAAGTCCTTCTTGCCCAAAGAAGGGAAAAGAGAGTCAACCCCATTTTCTCTTTACCTAAATAAAGTTCAAATTCTTGCTAACCTGTTACCAATTGAGTATCAAAATTATGTGTGCCAACTGATTCTGAAATTATGTCATTCTCTTCAACTAAAAAATGATTTTTCTGCACAAAGATAATCTAGAAGAGGTGAAGGTTCCAAAAACAGAATCTTTAAGGATAAACTAAAGATACACTAAATTAAAGCTAGCCCTTCTGAGCAGCTCTATATTAACCTTTATATTCTTTTATCTTCTTTTTCTATCTTCATTAATCTACCCATAATAAATCTTCACTCATCTTAATATCAAATTTTAAACCTTTCTGGAAGGGATTTGAATCATACATAACAAAATAACAGGCTTCAGCAATACATGCCAAATGCAGGGAGAGCACCTGAGAGCAGGAGGACCTGTCAATAATGGTTGTACAACTCTGTAAATATACAAAATAACATTAAATTGACTTACACAGTGTGTAAATTATACCTCAGCATATTTTTAAAAAGCAAATGAAAAAATAAGAGGAGAGGTGGAGAGAGGGAGGAAAGGAAAGAAGTATGGAGAATAACAGGGAGGGGAGTAGTAGTCAAGCTTCAGAACAATTAATGAGAAAATGAAAAAAGCTATGAATACTCTCCTACCTCTGAAGCCCATATATATTGAAAGAAAAATAAAGCAATTATTTTGTGAAGGATCAAATGTTCCATATGAATTTAACAAGGATTTTGCAAATATCTTCCTTTGGAAGAAACAACTTCCTACATCATGAAAAACAGAACATAACTGAAAGTCTAAGTGACTGTTTTGACTTGCATCTGAGGATAATCACCTTTGCAAGACCAGCTCGATGGGCTCCTTTAGACTCCATATATGCAAGGTATTTGTTGAAATCCCGGAACTCCTCCATGGAGGGTCTGAAAGTCATAATCTTACAGCTGGGGTTCAGAGGACTCTCCACCTCGGCCACCTCCATGATGGCTGCAACAGTCTCTGCAGGGAAGATGTCATAGTCATCAGCATTGAATAATTGCCCCGGGAAGTTAGAGGTCATTTCTTCCAAATATCATTTAAACTCCCCCAGCTGAAATTCTTCTCTTTAGTAACTTACCACTCCTTTCTACTACCCTATCAGGGAGATTCCCTCAGCATTCCCTGGACTCCTGGAAAGGAAAGATGAAGAAAAAAAAAATTGCTTCTAATCACTCTGCCAAGCACCTATTCCTGGCATTGAATCACTAATCTAAATATATCCCTCACCTCCTTAAGATCCTTCCTGGCAAGAATGTATTTCAGATTTTTTCAAGTTTATAAAAGATCTTGTTCCCATGTACTAGATCTGAAGATTCTCATTGATGTATATGTATAAAGCTCTAGACCAGGATGAGAAGAGAAAGGACAACATCAACATCAATCCTAGCACTGCTTATTCAGGTATGCCTGCTCCTATAATAATTTACAACTTATTGAACAAAACCACCATGTACTACATTAAACTACTAGAGACAAAGAAACAGTAACATTTATCTTCACCTTCTAGCTCACTTACTAGAAACCAAATAAGCTGTAACACAAAATTGTACAGAGTAAAGAGTAACCAACTCCATCAAATTAAACAGAAATGACTTTCCCTTAAATGGAAAAAAAAACACTTATGAGAAAGGATAAGGAGTTTGCCAGACGAGAGACAGAACATCCTAAGCAGCAGAAATGTTTGAAACTATTGAAGGATGGAGAAGGGAATTATTTTGTCTGAATTTTAAAGAAAAGAAAATAGAAGGTCAAAAACAGTAGGTTTTGCTGTGTAAATACAAAATTAATCTGCTATCAATGAATAGAATGAGCCTTCAACAAACATTAATTGAACACCTAATATGTGCCAAGCACAGAGACTGCAAAGAAATACCACCCCCAGAAAGAACTGCCACCCCCATCCCACTTCTAACAACCTGGCACCACAAATCCTCTCAGAACAAAGATTCCCTACCCCCCTTTTTAAAATAAATTTAATTTACCTAACAAAAAGGGACATTTCAAAGTGAGGGGATGAGGTGGATAAGAGAGAAAAACATGCTCTGGGATAATAGTTAAAACAGATGAGAGGTATAAATGAAGATGTGATCATCATGGGTTTAAGGTTTATGTCTTTAGTTCACAAAGTGCATTTGAACAGACTCAGAAACATTAAGATTAAACCCTGCTACACTTTAGGAACAAACAAATTAATGAGAAAATAATCTGTGTAGAGACATATTAATATGAGACAGAAAATATTCTGTATTATTTCTGTCATGGGAATGGGAAAGGCTAAAGAAAAAGCCTTCCAGAATACTTTCCACACACTTCCCTTCATACTTAACAGAGACAAGGGCTCCAATCCATGAAAAAATTTCTCAAGAGAATCACATAATTCATTAGAAGCATCTGATCTAGACTTTGACATTGTCCACCACCACAACCTGCACTATATATTATGTTCCACAATGCTCATTGTGCTTCTCTAAGAAAGCAAAGTTCTTTCTATGCCTTTGCCCGGTTATTGCATTCCATTGGAACAATCTTTATTTGCTTCCTCACATGGCAAATTCCTGTCCACTGTCAAGATGACCACTCTCTGGAGGAGCAGGCATGGGCAAAACAATCTGTGTGTTTCTAACCCCCCCAAACCCACCCTTTCTGTGAATTCTTACAACTGTTGTCTGTGAGGCTGACACTTCCACCACACACTGAGCTCAAAGTTCCTCACAGGAAAGCAAACTCTCCATCTTTTTTTAAGCCCTGGCATTCAATCTGAGATCAAACCTGTCTCATAGTAATTGCAGCAATAACTATTTGCTAAACTGAATGAAGGAAAATATGTTTAAATGTTAAAATATCTATATAAAATAATATCCAATGCAGAAAAGCACTGGTCCTAAAACAGAAAGATTACTTACAAAATATATTCGTTTGTCTGACAAGGAAAGAATATTAGGATGCAAAAACCAAAGCAGTGAAAAGGGGAGTCCCCAGATTACCTTTAGCATATGAAATGCAGCCTTAGGCCCCTCCCTACCCCCACTCCACTCTCCCCACCCCTAAAGAACAAGGGAGGCTTGATTATTTCCCTAGGCAGAGCAAGAAGTCACTAAAAAGAAAACTAGAAGTCTAGTCATTCAATAAACCGCTACTAAATGCCTAACTGCTGGGCAAACATTCTTGGAGGAATAAAAACAAGTCCTAACACTAGTGAAATGAAACACAATAAGTAGCAGGTGCTCTGAGGATAAGGGGTAAGTGCAATGAAGAGGAGTAGATACTTTACAAAGGGTAGGCAGGGGAAGGCACATCAGAGGCCTGAAGAAGAGATTAATTCAAGCAGGTAACTCCAAGAAGAACCATTTCAGCAGACATAACATCAGGGAGCCTGCTGGGCTCCAAGAAACAGCAAGAAGCAGGCATTGTTGGAACAGGCTAATAAGTGAAAAACTTACTCAGAGTAATTTGGAAATTAATCTTGGATTTTTTCCTTTTTATATATCCTTTCTTGGTACTCTAACCTGTGCGTCCATTCAAAAGGATGATACTGTTTTCTAACCTGAGTTGGTTATTGTATCAAAAAGTGACCAGGGTGGAAGAAGAAAGACAATTTTCACCAACCCAGAGAAGGTAAAATTGTAACTTCAACAAGGGGTAGACAGTGAGACACTATAGAGTGCAGATATATTCTAAACAAAAGTCCCCAGCAGACATGAGAGAAACAGAGCAGTACAGATTTTTGGACTAAGAACCAAATTTAATTTCTTGCAAGAAATCAAAGCAAGGAGACTGTTAAAATAGGTATCAAATTAACAGCAATCAGAATTAAACTTCAGTTCTCGCCCTAATTATCTAAACTGGTCTGTGAAATAGACTTTGCCTCTTTCTAGCATCACTACTTCCTGATTACACGACAGTAGTTTTACCTACAGATACCTAATACTTTTTCAAATCTGTAAAGTTTTATGATCATCATAAAACTTCAAATATGTTAAAGTATTCCACTGTTCAAATCTCTGCTAATATAACAGGCACAGAAGCCTTGTCAGAAATTTCATTTCTTTGGTTACAGTTAGGTTAATCATTTTTGGACATTTTATTACCCTTTTTCTTTCATTTTTAGATTGCCTATTTATGTTCTTTATGTTAAAAAGTAGTTTATAAATTTTCTGCTACTTGAGTACTTTTTTTTTTTTTTGAGACTAGATTTTCTCACTATTTTGCCCATGGAACCGCAGGCTTATGTTGCCCGGGGTACCACAGACTCAAGCAATCCCCAGTCTCAGCTTCTCAGGTAGCTGGGATTACAGGTGCACACCACCACACCCAGCTATTTTTTTGGGACCAGGTCTCGCTGTGTTGTCCCGAGCGGGACTCAAACCGGGATCCCTAGCCCCAGCTGCTTCATAGGCTGAAGCTTACAGACATGAGCCACCGTGCCCGGCTACTTGAGTACTTTCTAATCCATATTTATAATTATAAAATTCAATATAACTACTACAATCAAATTCCCAGTTTCTCTTGTTTGCTTTTACCTTTATTTTTCTGGACAAAGCAGAAATGTAGGTTTAAAATGTTCTTGCAATGCCTCCTAGTCAGAGGAAAATTGTTGTATTTTGCAAGAAACAACTCTGATTTTCAGTTAAAGATGATGCAATCAATAATCCCTTATTTTTAAAATGCTCTTTAGAGACTCAGTCCCCAAAGTGAGTGACAAGAATAACTGTAACGATGACTTTGTTATTCTGTTTCTAAAGAGCGGGTCTTTAATATTCTTGAGACTCCCTCTACTAAATAACAATATTCACATATTTACAGACTCCCTCTACTAAATAACCATATTTACAGTCTAGATTTTTCTTCTAAGCTAAAGATCTTTCCAAGCTCCTTTTCTGAAAAATTTTACTTATAATAAAGAAAAAATCTATTCACCTTATTCTAATATATCTTTATAAAAGATAATAAAATAAAAAAGAAACTGAAATGATGCTTTCCTGCTAAAGGTAAATCAAAATATATTACTTTCTTTCAGAATATTTGTATTTCTGATTTTGTGTTCTCTTACACAATTTCTCTGTGAAGAATAAAAACTGAGGGTTCTCATCATGTATTAGTTTCTTAGACAATGACAGTCACAGAACTGGTCTGAGTTGCTAACTGCCTCTGAGATGCTTCAAGGTCTACTAAAGAGCAAAGAGCAGCCCCCTGGGAGAATAGCACTCATCAGTTTGCAGACAATGCATTATTAGGCTAGAAAGAAAATGGAGTAAAGCAAAATCACTAGCTGTGCTAGTGTTGGAAAACCTATATCCAGTCTCCAAGATAGTTCCTGATGAGGACTAAAACCCTGAAAGCCATTCTTTACAAACCTCCCACATTCCTCCTTCCTATGGTTGAAATATTAAAAAGAAATTCAGCAACCAAAACCTGGGCAAGCAAGTGCTACTACCCTGCTCTACTCCATTTCCTGTGTGTGGTTATCAGAGGTAGGGCCCAAGGCCTCAAGCCTGGCCTTTCAATTCCAACAGTGCAGCTCACCAGTTTGATTTCAGTGAACAAAGTAAACTTTTGCTTGCCAGATTGCCACAGTCAGGAGTTGTGTGGATTGACCTGTGCCTTCCCAAAAGAGAAAGCCTGCGTTGGTGGTATAGTGGTTAGCATAGCTGCCTTCCAAAAGAGAAAGCCTGGCTCAGCTGGCACCTTGATTTGGCATTCACAGCCTCCAGAACTGTGAGAGAATAAATGTCTCCCACTTTCATCCATCCAAGTTTTGTGATACTTAGTTATGACAACCTAAGTGAACTAACAAATACATTAAGGGTCAGACTAGAAGAAAATAAAGCACCACATATTCCAACCCCAAATTTATCAACATAAAGATGACTTCGTCATCTTTCTCAAGTGGTTCTAGACTGGATGGAAAAGGAAGTAGCAGGCCACCATGAAAATTCTACCTTAGCCTTCAGCACACCTATCCAGATACTGAAGCTATCTACATTTAAAGGCTGTCCTTTACTATCATCCCAGGACTCACAGAATCTGTGATCCTAAAAATAAAAACAGCAAAGAAAAGTCTTTAGCCAATTTACTGATCATCATCTGTCTGAGTCAGACATCACTCCTCTCCCAGAGGGTCCATGCAGCTTTGCTTTACTCCATTGGTACCTTTAGGATCATTAATCATTCTTGCCTTCTCACCCTACAGAGCAGGAATGGGCAAGCAGACTCAGGGAGATGCTTCTGGGAGAGAACATCCAAGACCTAAGGAAGATAAAAATATGTAAATTCCCTTCACCAATCTATACTGGTCAACTCACAATCCTAATCACACTTCTCAGACCCCTGGTAGATGTGAACAGACAGAAGTTGACTTCCTGGGCAACATAAGCAAGTATTGCCCTTTTCTTGGTCACCAAACACTACAAGATTGACAGATCTATGAGCACTGGGACTGTCATCTCCTCAAAATAAGTATGCAGAAAAGGATGTTGGAACCCACAAAACTATCTTTGTTCCACTCACCATGACACTCCTTTCAATCACACTACATCCAGGCCTGAAGTTCTACTGAGCAGAAGCATTTTCCTCACATAAAATGTTCACAGAGTAATTGACTTTATTCACAAACCTCTAAGTTCCTCCCAGCACTGAATCTTACTTATGACATCTAATTTATGTATCTCCATTTCAACAGTGAATCAAGTTTTCAAATACTCTGAGTCACTTTCATCAGATCTGTCATTTCCTGGTTTTCCCTTTTTCATCTCTTACACTGCCATCATCAATAAGGCCCTGCTAAATCATGTGATACTTCCAGTACTGTACAACAGTGTAGAGGCAATCTAAAGAATGAGAAAAATCTCAAAGTATAAATCTGGAGTGATTTCCAAATTATACTACACTTTTTAAAAAGTAAAGTGCACTGGAAAGCAAGAGGCCAGGGATAGCTTGAGTTCGCTAGTTCGAAACTACCCTGGGCAACATAGCAAGACCTGGTCTCAAAAAAGCAGCCAGGTGCAGTGGGGAGTGCCTGTAATCCCAGTTACCTGGGAGGCTGAGGCTGGGGATTACTGGAATCTGTGGGATAGGGACTACCCAGGGCAACATAGCGAGACCTAGTCTCGAATGAATGAATGAATGAATGAATGAATGAATGAATGAATGAATGAATGAATGAATGAAAGAAAAGTGCAGAAAAGTGTTTTTCATGTTTTATTTTGTGTATAGGAAGGAAAGACAAATCAATAAAAATGGTTACCAGTGAGAAAAAAGAGAGATAGGGAAGGGAGCAAAACTTCTGTAACTGTAGCTCTACAAAGAGTTCTAACTCTGAAACCAGGTAGGACTTATAGAATTTTAAAACAAAATTGAAAAGAAAAAATTGAAAATCAAATTAACCTAATCATATAGTAAGTCAGTTATCACAAAAAGAAATGCTTAAGTAATTGAATAAACCCACAAAAAGAACTATTTAAGTAATTTTGAAACAGTATTATTTACACTGTAAATTCTAATACTTTTAGGATACAGAACTATTTAAAGTATTTAAAATATATATTAAAATGCAAAACTATTTAAAATATAAATTAAAAAATTAGCTGTCAGTATACTAGTAATATTAGCTAGTAATATTAGCTTTACAGCTTCTAATTAGCACAATTATACTATGAGAAACAAAATAATGCTACTGTCATTAGGAATCAAAATGCTTAGTATGAAGAGATGCCAACATAAAAAATTTTGGTTACATAAAAGCTTAATCCTGTTTACTATTTGAAATTGGAATAAAAGAATAAAGTTACATGTATTTCCCAAATGCCCACTAAAAATGGCATAGAAATAAAAATACAGTAGCAAAGGGTACCCACTATATATAAACTGTGGTTTCTATATACTATATTCATTCAATAAAAAGAACCAAGGGTCTTTGAAGAAAAGGTCAGCTGTAGGTCTGTGACAACAAGTGTAAATGATGTGACTGGAACATATTGTTCCAGAAAGCAGGGTGTCTATCAAAGGCTGATGAGGGTGGTTATAGCTTCAAAGCTAAAATCAACAGTAAGTAAATTAAACACCATGTGTCATTAGATACCAAGACAAAACATCATTTCTATGGTTATTCCTGCCTAACATGTACAACCTGAATCTAAGCATAAGGAATATCGGTAAAGGCGAAATTAAGCAGCATTCTTAAAAATAAGTGCTTTATTCTTTTCAAACATGTCAAAGTCATGAAAAACAGCTCAAGATTAAAAGAATACCAATGTCATATGTGATTGTTAAATTCTAAACCAAACATATTTTTCTCCTTTTGCTATAGAGAATATTAGTGGGACAATGGTAAAATTTGAATAATACCTAAATTAAATAATAGTGCTGTGTCAAAACTAATTTCCTGATCCTCATAACTATACTGTGGCTAGAGAAAGCCCTTGTTTTTTAGGAAATATGTGATGGTGTATTTAGAAGTAAAGGGGCATTACATCTACAAGTTACTTCTTCAGTGTTCACAAAACAGCACATGTATACACAGAGTAACAGTGCAAGAGAGTAAGAAAAACAATTAGCATGGAACAACTTTAACATTTCAGGAATCTAGTAAATGGCACAGGGTTTATCTTTGCTCTGTTTTCTGTAAGTCTAAATTTATTTCAAAATAAAAAATTACAAAATAATATCTTGTGAAAATGAAGTCTGAAGAACATAAGAACTTTGAAGGATGGATAGAAGATAGATGTGGTGGTCTACAGCAAGGTTTTTTAAAAGCTTGACTGTAAGGAAGAAGACATAGACACAAGCCTGACAAGCAATTAGAGACTGAATATGTACTAACTGAAAATGAGAATCACTTTTCTTGCTGTCAGAGAAAGGAATTTACAAATACAAAGGGAGAAAATTTGAGTTTACCTACGATACAAGATTGGAATTTAGAGGTACTACTGTAAAGCTTAGCTTACAGGCACAAGCCACAGTGCCCGGCCCTCAAATCTTGGGTTTTAAAGATAGTTCTTCATTAGAATCAAAGAGTGTTTCTTGGATAAAAGATTGCTTCCTTAAAAAAAGAAAAGACTGCTTCCTTATTTGTTTTTTTTTATTGTTATTGGAGTACAGTAGTTTCATATACTTGCTAGTGTTGTGAAAGTATATGATGTGTCCCCTTCACGTGTGGTTACCACTGCACTCATGCTACAAGCACCCACAGTCCTGCACCCCAGTTCACTGTGTTCTCTTCCCCACAAATAAGAATTAATTAATTAAACTCTTCAGCAACAAAAAAGAGAGGAGGATATATGAAAAAAGATGGGACTATTTGAAAACTGTTGAATCTGGGATAAACATTTGGGCATTCATTTTTGGTATTAGCTTTTGTCTACATTTAGGAATGTTTATATTAAAAGTCAAGTTATACAATAAAAGACTGACTCCTGGGCAAAGAAGAAAAAGTACAATAGGCTTGAAACATTTTGTGCCAGAAAGTAAAAAAATACTAAAAATAAACCCAAAAAAAGGGAGACATATCAAAAGGACATAAAGGGGCTTTTAGCTAAGCTTGAGGAAAATTAATCATCAAAATAAATAAAAATAATACACTAATAATCAATCAAATATAATCAATCAAAACAAGAAACTACCAATCCCTAATGATACGGGATGACTGGCTGGTGGGCAGCCAGGACCTCTGATAGTGAAAATTGTATTAGGCGTCATACTGTCCTGGTGGGCAGGGTCTGAGAGAAAGACCCACCAGAAGAAACAAGAAGCATGAAAAGAGTGCACAAAAAGAGGACCTGGAGAGAGGTGTGGGAGACATGAAAATGGCGAACCAGTAAAGAGGAGCCTGAGTGGCCTGGCTAGGCAGAAGTCTCCAGGAAGTGTGAGATGGTGGAGGAGCCATGGTAAGAAAGTGGCTGCCAAAGGAGCAGCCAGTGTGGAGTTGGATGCCAGAATGGCAGCCTGGGGTTAACTGGGGACTGCTGAGGACAGGCTTGGTAAATGTGGCCAGACTCCCCCGAAGGCAGGCCTGTAAAGAAGTGTGTGGTGCCGTAGCAAGGTGGCATGGAAAGCTGGTATTTGGAGAAAGCAAGGTATTTGGACAGTTGATTTTGCATCAGTATTTGCTGGAAAGGTCTGAAGAACTCTGGAGAAGCTGAACAGTTTGGAATGTTAAAGAGAAGACCAAAAAGAAGACTGGATTTTGGAAAATATCTGCCTCAGGTTTAGAAAAGAACATCATCTTGGACATGCGTTTGTGACTTTCGGACTAAACAGTAATTGGGGTAAAATAAGTGGCCACTTGTGGCATTATGGAGTTTTTGTTTTCCTGGGTAATTTTCTTTGTTAATAACCCTGTTATTAACTCTGTTAATAACCCTGTTGTTTAAATTGCATTGTAACTGGCAACTGCCTCGTGCGGGTGGGGAAAACCTGCAAGAATCTGGGCAGCAGAAGCCACATTTTTGAAAGTGCCATTTTTGTTGTTGTTATTGGGCTTGTTTTTGGAGGCACCCAATATCACTAATCCTTTATTTCTCTTTCTTTTTAAAGTGACAACTGTCACTGGAATTTATCAACATATTATACCAAAGATTTACATAGTGAAGCTATCAAGCTCTCAGCTTGCTTCCCTTTCTGAACAAATGGTGTCTTTGGGCAAACAAAACTGACAAAAAATTTCTCTTTATATAATTAATCAAAGTAATAAATATGAGAAAAAATAAGAGAACTGTATAATCACCATTTCCTTTTTTAACAATCCCTAATGAAAAAGAGACTCTAGGAAATATTTTCAATGGATACTGAAATCATAAGACAGCAAGCAAAGCAGAAGCAATATAGTGGCAGAATCAGGCTCCTTGTAAGCGGCATAAACAGACAGGGTATGGAGCAATGGAAAAAGCATCATCTGTTAAACATGCTTACCTAAAAAAGTAAATCTGAATCTAAATCCAAGTCATTAAATCCAACTACCAGTTAGGGAATACAGTGACAAGTAAGTAATAAACTAAATCAAGACTGGATTGGAACAATCCACAATCCAAAGCCAATTGATTTGGGATGCAGGGGAGAACTGGAAGTACAGGAATGGGAACAGGAAACTGTTACAAAATAAAAAGACATGACTGACATAAATAAAAATTATATTAACTGTTGAGCAATAAATATTTGCAAGGCCGGGCACAGTGGCTCATGCTTGTAAGCTTCAGCCTATGAAGCGGCCGGGGCTAAGGATCACGGTTCGAGTCCCACCTGGGGCCCGTAGCGAGTCCTAGTTCCAAAAAAAAGCTAGGTGTGGTGGCGTGCGTCTGTCATCCCAGCTACCTGGGAAGCTGAGGCTGGGGATTGCTTGAGTCTGTGGTACCCTGGGCAACAAGAGCCTGCGGTTCCAGGGGCAAAAATAGCGAGACCTAGTCTCAAAAATTAAATAAATAAATAAATAAATACTTGCATAAAAAAGTAGTCACATCTGTATTTGTTATAAACCTGAGAATGTCTTAGAAAAAAATACAAAAGAATGAATTAGAGCACTGAGACTTCAGATTCAATACTCAAAACTTCTGTCTGCTTCATCACTTTCAACTTGAAGGTGAACATCACAGTTTCTTTATCAACAGACTCTCCTCAATAGGCAATAACTACCAAAAGGAGAATAAGGGATAGGAGAGGATGACAAACTTTATTGTCATAACACACTCCAAGCTTAACCCACTACTTATTAGAAATCCTATTATCCTTTTGCCGTGGGCTGGTTTTCATTCATCTCTAACAATACAAAGAGCAGCCATAATATTAGGCCATAGTATCAGGCCCAGTCAAATCCTTAGGTTGGAACAGCACTATACCAAAGGTTACAGTAAGAAATGACAATTGCCCTGCTTTCTAGCAATTAAACCAAACTGACATTACAGAGGTAATCTCAAGCACACAAAATTACTACCACAATGGAAATGACCTTCAGTATTTACTTCAACTTGAGACTGCCTCCAGCCAGGTAGAAATGCAAATTCAGATCTTAAGGCCCAGACAGGACTGAATTCTAATCCCTCCCACATTATTGCCCTACTTAACAGTTGTATAACCTCAGGTAAATTACTTAAACTAGTTCTGAGTCCACATAAGAAAATGGATTAATATTACCTCGGTCTACAGCATTGTGGTGGGAATTGAATAAACTGCTGAATGAGAGTAACTATAGCATGGTGACCATGTTTATAAGCCCGGGAGGCTAGGGATCACTTGAGTCCGTGGGTTCGAGACAATCCTGGGTAACATAGCAAGACCTAGTCTCTAAAAAAACAAATAAAGTGATGCAATGACAAAAGTGCCTTAACCAAAAACTCATAAACCCAAATTAACCCTTGTTTCAGTATTCACTAATTCAGTATTCATAGCAACTTTATAGAACTACCACAAATAAAGAGAACTTAGCATTTCTAAAAAAACAGGTCGGAAAAGTTTCCTACCTCCCAGCCTCACTCAAGCTATGCAAGTCGTTCTCCTCCCTCACCCCAAGAGCTTCTTTCACCTATGGGGGTGAATCCAGGCTGTGAGGGGCTGTGGAAGCCAGTCATCCTTTTACATAAGAGAATCAGAGAAAAAGAGATGAGCTGAAAGAATTAGTCAAAAGAAGACAGGCCCTAGAGAGAGACCTGAAGTAGGGAAAAAGAAGGGAAGAAAGCAAGCCTGAATCATCATGGAAATCAAGCAAGTCATAAGATACATGCTTGGAGAGTCTGTATCTTCAAGAAACTTCAGTCTGGAGAACTAAAATTGCAACAGACCTTCCATAAAGGATTTAAATTATTCTCGTATGAAGAAACCTGAATCAGAACTGGACAGAAGGGAGAAAGAGATGGAAACCTGTAAGGCAGCCTTCTTGCAGCAACAGCTAACAGATAGTTTGGCTCTTAAATAACAATTCTGGCACTATTCCTAGTCCCAGATCACACCTAAGATGGGCTGTTCATGGAACAAACAGATGTAGCAGCAACTTTCTTCTTCCCACCTCTCAGCCAGGGTGCAATGATCATGGACCCTGATTCTTAGTTTTCTATTTTGAAACAGAAATGGCAGTTCCTACTGGGGTCCCCCTCCAGAAGTCAAGTGCCTGCTCTTTCAGCCTTCAACAATGCTGTAACACCTAACAAATCCCTTTCTGCTTAAATTAATCATGGCAGTGTCCAGTACCCATAACTGAATAACTGATACAATTATCAAATATAAATTGATACTAGTAGTAAATGGCAAAGAAACTGGTATGCAAACAACACAAGTAACTCACATGAAGGTTTCATTCATATCTATTGGCCTTTTACTAGTAATCTTTCCTAATCATCAGTTCCTTAGCATATATTAATGAAATTAACTTGAGTGACACAAAATTCATTTCTTAGCATTGAGTACAACTATTGATAGGACCATTAAAAAACCAGACAGACATTTAACAGCTATTTATTAGTACAGGACCTCTAAGTCCCGCACTGCATAACTGACTAACCAAATATGGAATACTATTCATTGTCCCTAAAAAACAATACTGATGTGTCCACAACACACAATGAGGCTAGTAGGCTATGTCCATTGAGTCCAAGCACCACTTGGATTTCATACTAAGCAATCAACAATGTTTACTTCCAACCCGGTTTGTGCCACTTGTACTATTGTGACATAAATATTATGTAAATAAGTTATAACTTTTAACTTTAAGTCTTCTACAAAATTTAAGTTAATTTCTTTTTTAAAAGTGAAAAAATTTTTTTCAGAAAAGGATGTCAAAGTGTGGAAATTGTCACAGAAAAAGGTTAGGGATTAGGAGTAAAATCTAGAATTCTGGCTCATATTACTTCAAACTCAATATGAACACTACTCAACGCTACCTTGAAAACACAGAAATGAAAGTAGGTGCTCTATGGTAAGTGTATGCAAGAGAAGCAGTGCAGGATTCCAACTGTGGACCTTTATTCAAATGAAAAGGCTTTGCCCTCCATCAAAAGATGGGAAAATAAATGAGTATTTGTAAGTTGTAAGCAAAATAAAATATAAATGTATGTATCTTTCTTTGCGATCTATATAGTTAACCAAAATAAAAACTACTCAATAACTTTTGGAAAGAACCACTCTGCATCTTGTTACACGTGGAATTAAAAATAATGTAAGGGTGAAAACTATTAAAGTCTTCCCTCATGATGAAACATAACTATTTCTCCTCTCTTTCATCTATCCCACTTTTAGGAGAAAAATAAAATAAGTAAGTTTTACTTGAGTTAATGAAACACAATACTCTGTGAGTTTATTTTTACATTTGCTAAAATGTAGACAGAGATTGAAAAAAGCAGGCTACTGCTGCAGAAGCTGGGGCCAAGGAGGAATTTCAGGGTGTGTGGACTGCTTCAGCTCTTGAGTTTACAGGATCAGCAAACTACAGGAACAGCAGAAAGAAAAAAATTTGTATATACTTTACCCAGATTTATCTATTAACATTTTACCCTACTTGCTTTTTCAATTCATATTTTCTGTCTACACACACACACACACACACACTTTATCTAAAATGCTTCAGAGTAAAGTGGAAGTATCATGGCCCTGTGACACCCCGCCCCAAATATTGGTGTGAATTTTTCAAGTGGGTTCTTATCTTACACAGAAACAATAAAGTTTTCAATCCAATATGTTTAACATAAATGCAATACTTACATCTAATTTCTGTGTACTAATTTTAAGTGACCCCAAAACACCCTTTATATAATTTTTCCCCTCCAATACGGAATTCAGTCTCAGATTAAGTACTAGATGAAAAAAAAATCATTAAACATTTAAACAAAACTTGTATGTTTTAAAATCAAATATCTCTCATTTTTGGTATATTAAAATAAGTGTTTTTCCTTTTATTGCTATATAATAATGTTAATTTTTAAATGAATCTCACATCCAGTTACCTTGCAAATAGTTGTATTTCCAATAATTTGTGTACAGATTCCTTAATGCTTCTACCTAGACTATCTATGAAAGTTATATAATAATGGTGATATCTTGTTGTCTCTATCACAATACTTACTCCTTTTCTTAGTTTTCTTAATGACCTGATAAGGACTGCCCCATGCTAAAGAGATGTATGACAGTAGAATGTCTTAGGGTGTTCCTAACCTTTTCTCTTCAGAATAAAGTTTACTGGGCATTAGCAGCCTTTAACAAAATTTTGATATATTTCTTTAAGTTTTTTTTGTTCTTATCTTTTATTACCATTGTTTTACTTTTAAATAGATGTTCAAATTCATAAAATGTTTTTTCTATGTCTGTAATGACAAATTTCTCCTTTTTCTATTAATTTGATTAAATATGATTCTAATCAACCTGAGTTACTAAAATGTACCCAGTTTGATGATGGTATTGTCTGAATTATCTGTGCTAATATTCTACTTATGGCTTCATATCCTATCATCATTAGTGAGGTGAGCTTATTTCTTTATTCACACTATTTCTTTATGGTACTAATATTAAAATCTGTTTGTCTGAAAATAATGAGCTAAGAGTATTCCTGAAAAAAGAAAACTGAGTTTCTAAGGACTAAAATCATTATTACTTGAATATTTAGTTCACAAAAACAAAATCATCTGAATCTGCTGCTCTGTGGCAACATAAAGACAAAATTAATGCTCTTTAATACTAGGTCTCACTATATTGCCCGGGGTAGTCTTGAACCTGCGAACTCAAGTGATTCTGAGCCTCAAGTTTCTGTAGTAACTGGGTTTATACGCACGTGCCACGGTGCCCAGGTGTATTATTTCTTGAATCTATTTTGAAATGTATATTTTTCTGGGAAAAACACATTCAAATGTATTAGGGTTTTTTTTTTTTTTTTAGGAAACTTTATTTCCATCCATCTGATTTCCATTTTCTGTTTAAGAACCTGTGAAAGCAGTTTAAGGACACTCACTGGTTACTCCTGGATACTCAGTGGTCTGGCAATGAGATCTACAGTCCAATGATATTCAGTATCAGTAGGGAGCTACTGGATGGACACTAAGAGACCCTGCATATCTTCAGACCAGCCTGCAACTTCAGGTTTGATTCAGTAAACTCAAGAACTAGAGCAGTCCACTCACCCTGAAATTCCTGGTTGGCCACAGTTTTTGCAGCAGTAGCCTGCTCTTCCTTTGTAATCTCTTCAAGATTTCTATAGAAGTAGAGATCTGACCTCCCATGTGTATTCAAAGAAGATGGTGCCACACATACACAGAATCACACATAATTCCCCAGGGCCAGCATCTACCACAAGAGAACCACTGAATAAGCACTCCTTCGTTGTTTCTGTTTCAGGGAATGGAAATGTCCACATAGTGCAGTGGAGAGACTGTGTAACAAAGAGCAATTGGAGCCAGGTTAATTTAAGAAGTGCTCTGAGAGCCTGTTGGTCAGCCCTGGAATCTATAATTCCCAGAAGTTTCAGTTCCCAGAGGCGGTCTTATTTGTTAGTGAAAGGGTCCAAGAGTAAAGAAGCAGCAATTAGGGCTGGCTTTACTAAAAGCAACAAATGTCAGCACAGCTCACTGGTCAGTGTTCCTAGATGGCAAAAAACACTGACAGCATGAGTTGCCAGTAGAAGCTTCTCCCAGAGTCTCATCAGATTTATTATTGCTGATGCCATCACTTTCCTTTTGTAAATGCATTACTGCATTTGGAAGTCAAGGTTGTGCCACCTAGATGAGTTTTAGGTACAAGAAATGTGAGGTCATTCTCCTTCATTTACAGGACAAGTCAAATGGACCCCTCTGTGGGTAGGTGCAAGAAGGTCTAGTTACTGCTTTTTATAATAATGTTGTGTTCTAAGTTCTAATCAGCAGCTCAGTACTCTTTGGTACTGTTGTTACTGTTGAATATTTTTCTTCCAACCTGAGGATCTACAGCTCAAGTCACTCTCAAAATATATCACACAAGACCAAAAATAGTTCAGAGCCACTGAACCAAATCACAGACACAAAAGTGGGCTGAACTGTGGTTCTATCAATGCCCCAAAGTGTGACCCCACCTAAAGACTTCATCTGTGTTAGTGTTAAGTCTCTGCAACTTAAACTTAGAAAATTTAAGTTCAGTCATAAAAACAGGAGAGCAGTGGTTCAAGACAAGAATGAAAATGCTATGATTTTTCATAATGTTCAACCTTTATTCTTAGGGAATGCTTTTTTTCTGCTTTGTTGTCAGTAGGTTTTCCTAGTAATTTCTATTACAGAAAATTAGGTGAAAACAAGTCTATGTCAATACAACTTATTTTTTCAAATTTCTACATCTGGAAACCAGTGAACTCTAATGACCTGTAATGACTTCTAATGAATTCAGGGTCCCAATGCTATATGTAAGAAAGAGGAGAGAGGAAAGAGGAAGTTATTATTTACATTTACAAAACTCAAGTAACTGGCTCAAGTCCAAGTCCTCATTTAATCAATATCTCCTGGTTTGTAAGCTTAAAACTTTACAATATCCCCAACCTAGATATCTAGATAAGTGAATTTATCTCTATTTTAAGATAACTAGTCTCATTTTTTCCTTCAGAGCATACATATTTTTCAAACATTTTTAAAACAATCCCATCTATGTCATTCATTCATTCATTCTTTCCTTCAAAATGATAACTATGTGTATTGCAAACTATGAAGATTAATTAAAGAATGTATCTAATAAAATTATTTAACTTCAAAGATCTAGAAGAAAAAAAAGAGTGAAGGAGGTGAAGAAATAAACTTTCTGATTTTAGGTAATCTAAGAAAGCTATCTCAAAAATGCAAAACACTGATTATTAAAAAAAAAACAACTACACCTACTATATAAAAGATGAGAAGTATAACACAAAGTCTGAGATTCCATCCACCTATCCCTAAGTAAGAATCTTGACATAACAGTAGAAGCAACTAACATTTAAGTACTTAACACAGAGGTTAACAAACCCACTCAAGTCTTCCAATTCTAAAAGATAACTGAGATGGTTTATTTGTTGCATAGCCAGCCAATATATAGTTATATAGGGAATACCACAGTATAAATCGTTCATCATTGACCAAATAAATGTCTTGTGGACTATTATACAGCAGTGAAACAAGACTATTCAATGCATATTCATTTTCACAAAACTAAAATATAACATTGTGTTATATAACATAATGTGTTCTTTAAGATAAATGCATAAAGATAAATCCATTTTGTAATACTGAACACAAACCAGGACAACGTTGCAAAAGGAATGAAGATAAGGCAGATATAACTCACGTAAATCTACCTGGGTGAATTCATGGAACTATTCCATGTCCCAAGTATTAAGACATTCGGAAAATGAGCCAGGCACCTTGGCTGGTGCCTGTAAACTTAGCGGCTGGGGCTAGGGATCGCGGTTCGAGTCCTGCTAGGGACAACATAGCGAAACCTAGTCTCAAAAAATAGCTGGGCGTGGTGGCACGCGCCTGTAATCCCAGCTACCTGGGAAGCTGAAGCTAGGGATTGCGTGAGTCCGTGGTACTCCAGGCAACGGGAGTCTGCGGTTCCACAGGCAAAAATAGCAAGACCTAGTCTCAAAAAAAAGAAAAAAAAAAAAAAAAAAGACATCCTAAAAATGATGAAAAAAATCAATACGTGTGCTATATTTCTAAAGATACCTGAGAAATTAAATATAATTTAAATCAAGAAATTTTTTAACTTTCATGCTAAAACTATTCTTGAATACTTATGACCTATGTGTGAAGCCGAGTAATCACTCCTGCTTTTTAACTTTAGTAATTACAAATTTTTGTATATTAAATTTACTGAAAGCAAGACAGACCTGCATGTCAATGAACAATTCAACATAGGACTTTAAACTATTTTTAATTGTATTGTGTCATTTTAATTGAAAAGTTTAGGGTTTGGACTATGAGTTCATATTCAAACTCTGAAGATAGAAATAATTTGTTAATTCTCCTTGCTTTAGTCTTACTCTGTTAATACTACAAAGCTACATTTTTTATAAATTTAGAGATTAAATTAATGAAATTTGGTTACTTTGGCAAAATAACTTAAATAATTATCAACAATGATTTTTAGCACCAAAAGGTAATTAAATTGAAAATCACTTACCATTAGGATAAAAATGTTTTCAGTATGTAAACTATGCAATCTTCTAAGGAGTCTTTGATCTGAGAAAAAAATCTTAACATAAATATATGGCAAGGAGAGGGAAAGCAGCAAGAGGCAAGAAAGACTACAAACAGCAATAATTCTAAAAAACAAATCTACTCACCTAAGAAATAATTTGTAGTGAGAAAAGCAATTTCTCACATAGCATCACATGAAGAAGTCACGTCATAGCTTACCAATCAACCTCTCAAAAGTACAGAGAAGACAAAGAAACAAACAAAAAGTACCTGATAAGCAATGATCACAAAGCAAAGTCTTGGTATTAACTTAAGACCAGAAAATACTAATTAAAGAGTACTAATTAAAGTTTAAGAATAAAAAATACTAATTTTAAAACAACCAACATTTTCTTACTGATGGATATGTTTTCCAAACCTACTATTTTAAATTTGAAACCTAAAGTAGTCTCTAATCCACTATACCAATAAAACACAAAAGCATGGAACAAAATGTTTTTTTTTCTTTGGTTTTTTGTTTGTTTGTTTGTTTGTTTGTTTGTTTTTTGAGACTAGGTCTCGCTGTTTTTGCCCATGGAACTGCAGGCTCTCATTGCCCAGAGTACCACAGACTCAAGCAATCCCCAGCCTCAGCTTCCCAGATAGCTAGGATTACAGGCACGCGCCACCATGCCCAGCTTTTTTCTTTTTTTTTTTTAGGTCTCGTTACGGCCCCAGCCCAGGACTCGAACCCCCATCCCCAGCCCTGGCCACTTCATAGGCTGAAGCTTGAAGGTACGAGACACCGTGCCCAGCAAAATGTTCTAAAAATTAAAAGAACATGAAAAGTTTTAAAGACACAAATTTAACACTGTATTTTATATGAGATTCATGATTTTTATTAAAAAATTCTTAAGTCCTCAGGGTAGACAATGTTGTTAGATATGTGTGTGTGCAATCAAATTTTTTTAAAAATCTGAAATATTCAATAAATGTGAAACTAAAAATGTAATTCTCCATTAATCACAATTTTTAGAAAATTACAAAATTACACTTAAAGTTGCAGAAAGGATCAAAAACTTATGCAATCAAGTCCAACTAATATTTCTGCTTCAATAAAAATGGGGATTTTTTCCTATTACTATTTCCTATTACTATTTTCCTATTACTATTTTTTCCTATTACTATGAATTTAGCAATGTGATTCACTTTCGGAATACCTGTCTTTATGCACTAACCTTGATAAGGGCATACAAAAGAGCTAAAGAGTGCAACGGTTCTAAAACTTGCATCTTACATTATTGTGAGTTCCAAGTAAACTTGCTTGGCTAGGACTGTCTGGCTTGGGTAGCCTCAAAGGAGGAAATGTGTCCTGGCAGGAGCACAAGCTACCTGAATCTCTTCTCCCAGGCGCCGTTGTTCTGGGTGTAAGGCACCTGCCGCAGCTTGAGACCTGTTCAGAATTAATTTGAAGCCATCCAAATTACTCATTAGTAGTTTGAAACGTAAATCAGAGTCTGAAAGTTTAATTTTTTTTTTCAGAATACTTCAATTTAGTTGGCAAACTCTGAAATTATTCTAAAACTAACAAACACATAGACCAAATTTGGTATCACTTACACTGGGAGAAAAAAGGGTTAGAAAACATCAGACACAATAACCTCAAGGTTCCTGCTTGTTTTATTACTGAATATAAGGAATACTGGATTTTAAATAACTATGTCAAATTGTATATTTTCCTTCTTTGGTAACTTCCAGTGCAAAAGACCAATGTGAGGGGAAAATGTGCTTTTTTTTTTTTGAGACTAGGTCTCACTATTTTTGCCTGTGGAACCACAGGCTCACGTTACCTGGGGTACCACAGACTCAAGCAATCCCTTGCCTCAGCTTCCCAGGTAGCTGCGATTACAGGCGCGCGCCACCACGTCCAGCTATATTTTTTTGGAACTAGGTCTCCCTACGTGCCCCCGGCAGGACTCAAACCGTGATCCCTGGCCCCGGCCGCCACTTCCTAGGCTGACGTTTACAGGTATGCGCCACCATGCCCGGCCTAAAATGTGCCATATTTCGTCCTATGTGCAACGTTTGGCACAGTAGCTTGCATGATTAGATAGTGATCACTTATTCCCTTAATTTTAATACCAACAGAGGATTTCCTAGTTTTTTGGGTCTTTTTTTTTTTTTGAGACAGTCTCGCTATTTTTGCCTATGGAACCGCAGGCACACGTTACCTGGGGTACCAGAGACTCAAGAAATCCCCAGCCTCAGCTTCCCAGGTAGCTGGGATTACAGGCGCGCGCCACCATGCCCAGCTATTTTTGGGGGACTAGGTCTCGCTATGTGCCCATGGTGGGACTCAAACCGCCATCCCTGGCCCCGGTGGTGGCTTCCTAGGGTGCCACCTACAGGCATGTGCCACCATGCCTGGCCTGGTAATGTTTTCTACATGAATTTAATTTACCTTAAAATCTCAAATATTTCACTAGATTATAAAACACAAATCGTGTTACAAAAGAAAAATCAGTATGTGTTATGCAATCCTCCTCAACTATAAAATATTGTTTTAACATATACAAGACCAAGCCCTCATTAATATTCATGAAAATAAACTCTATCTAGGTCACATTTTGATTCATAATTTTCCTTTGTTAGTAACAAAACAAACATTTCCATTTGCCTAGCCTTTTTTTGGCCTGATCTTTGGGGTGGGGGGAAGGGAGAATCCATCTGGAATAATTTCTTCTTCAAGAGTGTGGTATTAAGGTATTATCCTCATTGAAAACTTTTTGAATACCAGTATCTTATTAAAACAAAACAAACAAACAAAAAAGGACAAGTGATGCATTTGCCTTGTTCTTTATGGTACCTTAACAGAGATTACTTCATTTTCATTCTTAAAAGTTTTCTGTGAGATTAACAGGCTACATTTATTCCCATTTGAGAAATGATGAAATTAAGGTTCAGAAATGGAAATCACTTTCCCAAGGTCAGACAGCAAGCTGGTGCAATGAAGTGATTACTAACTTAGTATCCCCCAGACCCAAGCTTCAAATATAACTGACCCCACCCCTTTGTTAGGTGTACCAGCTACAACAAAAAAGGAATTAAAAATAAATCTCCAGCACCAAGTCCATATGGTTCCACAGGATCATGCTCAATTTATTAAAAACATAATCCAGTTTACTTAAGCTGTTCCTTAGCATGAGCAAGCTTTAAAAAACCTTTAAGGCGTTCCTATTCTATAGGCCCCATGCACATGTAATTAAATTTGACTTTCCTCCTGTGAAATAAAAATCAGTTAAGAGCTGGGCATGGTGGCTCGTGCCTGTAAGCTTTAGCCTATGAAGCGGCGAGGGCTAGGCATCGCGGTTAGAGTCCTGCCTGGGGCCCATAGTGAGACCTAGTTCCAAAAAAAAAAAATAGTTGGGCGTGGTGGCGTGTGCCTGTAATCCCAGCTACCTGGGAAGCTGAGGCTGGGGATTGCTTGAGTCTGTGGTACCCCAGGCCACGAGAGCCTGCAGTTCCACGGGCAAAATAGCGAGACCTAGTCTCCAAAAAAAAAAAAAAAAAAAAATCAGTTAAGAAACTCACCTCAGGGCCGAGCATGGTGGCTCGTGCCTGTAAGCTTCAGCCTATGAAGTGGCTGGGGCTACGGATCGT